>PVLA01006937.1:0-113944 GCA_004027455.1 Hydrochoerus hydrochaeris
CCTGGCCCTGGGCCTGGGGCGCTTCCTACTTGGGGCTGGGGGTTGCTGCCAAGGTTAGCAAATATATATTCCAGCTTCTAAAAAATAAAGCGGATTCAGATTCACTCACAGACTGGTGTGCAGTGTCTTCTGTCTCTCACTCACCGACTCCCTGTCCACCTTTGGGAAACCCTAGCCCTGCCGCAGCTGGACTCCGGCACATTATAGTGGGTTAATTAAAGTACATCACTGAAACTAATTTCATCTACTTCTTTTTTAACATAGAAAGTAGGAAATCTCAAATTACAGACCTGGCTCACACCTCGTTTCTGTCAGGCGATACCCACTCTGGGTAGCACTTTCTCCCCTGGCGAACAGACTGTGCCTTTCTTTGCTTTCCCCGTCAGCTGTGGGGATTCCTGGAGGTGCATCCTGAGTTCTGTTGTCTCACTGAACCCTGCGCACCTGGCTGGCACCTGGCAGACTGAGGGAGTGGGCCAGTCACAAAGACACACAGTTGGTCCCAGAGGTGGGGTCATTTTGGAAGCTGTGTCACTGACCTTGTCTGGTTTTCTTGTCTCCAGGGCTCACTGAGTCGGCAGAAGAAGCCTTCTTTCGTGGGAGATGGGCAGAAGCTGAAGGACTGGCATGATAAGGAGGCCATCAGGAGGGATGCCCAGCGCGTGGGTACGGAGGGCAGGGGTCGGGGGTGGGCTCCACGATGGTTGTAGGCATGGGTGTGTGCGTGCACCTCCTGCTGACTTCTTCCGTGTCTGCCACCTTCCTCTCTCCTGATTCTTGTCCCCCTCCCCGCTGTTCTGATCCATTTGTCCACTCACACCGCCAGACCCCCACCTATTTTACCACGGGCTCTGAAGAGAAGTGGTATAATAATGAATGGCCAGGGGAGTCTAAAGACAAGACATGAATTTCTGTGTTGACAGTGATTTAAAATTAAAGAGGAAGGGGCACTGCTTAAATTAAGAGAGGAAATATTTGCATAGAGTTGATTTGCCAGACAAAGAGCTGATCAGTCCAGAATTATTAGAACAATGGGGCACCCAGTAAAGGGAAGAGCAGTGGGGACATTAAGAATAATAGCCAGCCAGGTGTGAGGGTCCATGCTTATAATGCCAGCTACTCAGGATATCACAGCAGGAGAATCACAAGTTCAAGGCCAGTCCAGGCAACACAGTGAGATCCTGACTCGATATGTACAGAGAGCTCGGGTTGTAGTCAGTGATAAGAGTCCTTGCCTAGCATGCATGGGGCCCTGGTTCAGTCCCTAGCACAGCAAAAAAAGAAAGGAATAGAGGGAAAGGAAGAGAGGGAGAAGGAGAGCACAGCAACAAAGTGCCAGGGATCCTGCACCGAGTTATCTCCTCTGTTATCCCAATGAACCTTCTTACTCCGGTTAATACAAAGGGCACAGACTGAGCCGAAAAACCATAAGCTTGCCCATGATGACATCCTAGGGACTAGCAGGGCTGCCCAGCCCCTTGGACAAACCTTCAGGTCTTGTCTTTCTGCTTGCTGCATGTATATCCTTTGGGGATTCTACCCTGGACCCTGGTCCTCAACACTGGATCATGGAGCAGTCCTAGGACAAGCAGGCAGGGGGTCCTTTCCATCGCCTGGCTGAACTGGAGTAGCTACAGCCTTGGGATCCACCCCCAGCTTGCCCTTCCTGGCCAGCAATGCCAGTGTTTGCTCTGCAGAGTAAATGGTAGGTAGTTCACACCCCCACCTCCAGAGGAAAAAGAGATGTGTAACCACCTATTTTTATTCAAGGCTCACCCCCACAGATTCTCTGGCACTCTTGCAGTGTGGGGGTACTGTTCTCACACACCTCTGCTCCTTGGGCATCCAGAGAATATTTGCCTGAGGCATCAGGGACTCTTCCCTGAGATGGATTGTGCAGAGAGAGGAAACTTGGCTTTCTCCCCCAAATTTGTGACTGAAAGCAACACTTTTCAGGCAGTCCTGGCTGAGGGTATGCAGCTCTTAATTTGTTTGCTCACTTGCAAAAAAGTAAAAGGCATCTTTTGTCATGTGTGGCAACTTTGATGTACATATAAAGATTGAATTACATGTAAAGTGATCACTTTTCATCACATTTTACAGTGTTTTATAGCTTACAAAAAGCATTCACACTTGGGTCCTCTCATTAGATTCTCCCAAACAAGTTCTGGACCTCAGAGGAAAAAGCTACAGCTCAGAAACCAGAGGTGTTCTGCGTAAGGTTGATGGGCTCATACATGGTAGACCTGGCCTCCCGTCCAGGTGACTCGGTACAGAGGTCAGAGATGTTTGGGGCTCCTGGGAGAGTGGAGGGACCATGGGCTTTGGAGCCCACACCTGGTTTTATAACCTTTCTGGGTCTCAGTGTATTCACCTGCAATATGAGAGCTGTCATGGCCACTGTACAGGATTGCTATGGAGACTCCACAAGGACCAGAACTGTAAAGTACATGGCAGGACCAGGACTGAATGAGTGTCCGCTCCCCTCCTCACTTCCTACTCCTCCCTGCAGACTCTCTGCCCTGCGTGCAAGTATGAAGTCACATCTTTGTGGTTTAATCGCGTTTCCCAGGCTTCTTTCCCCTCCCCATGCACGATACTTCCCACGGAAGCCAGTAATCAGCAATACTGAACTGATTCTTTGCCTCTAGGACACGGAGAACAGGGGAGACCTTACCCCATGACAGATGCAGAGAGAGTGGACCAGGCATACCGAGAAAATGGATTTAACATCTACGTCAGTGATAAAATCTCCCTGAATCGCTCTCTCCCTGACATCCGGCACCCAAAGTGAGTGTAAAGTCTCTCATCTTCTGGGGTCCAAGGATTCTGCCCAGGGTTCTTGTTTGAGAATTAAAGAAACAGGCACAGGAAGCACCACTAGCAGAGACTTTGCCCTGTCCCACGGGGCCTTCTGCAGCTTCTCCTGGAACTTAGTGCTGTGTGGTGAGAAACCATGCGGTCTCTCTAGTGCAGCCAGTTTCCTTCCTCTTGAGAGAGCTGGACCCACGTAACCTCTGCATTTTGCCTTTAGCTCTGGCCCCCAGGGAAGTGCAGACCTCAGTTTAGAGGACCATGACTGTGACTTTTTTGGCTTTGACCCACTCCACTTTCTGTGTGATGTTTGTATTTCTTTTTTAAAAAATATTAGTTTTTGTTCTCTATTCTAAACTCTCTCAAACCATGTTGAGAGATAGCATTATGATTGTAAAAATTACAATAAGGACAGCTAACATTCTTTGAACAAGTACCAAGCACTGCCTGTGAGGTAACGCCTGGAATGATGCCCATTTCCCAGAGGAGGAAACTGAGAATCAAAGCAGTGTCATAACTCAGGGATACAAGATAACTAAGAAGCTGAGCCAGGTTTTACCCTGTGGTTTAACCAAACCTGTACTGTAAACCTTCGGCTCTCCTGCTTCCCCGGCGCTTTCAATAAGGTTTGTTCTCACGTAATGGTGATTTTCTAGGAGAGAAGTTCTCAAACCTAGCAGGATACTGAGCTTCACCCCCAAGTTCCAGATTCTGTAGATCCCAGCTGGAACCCAAAAGCTTCCATCTCAAGCCAAGCTGCCCACTGACACAGGGACCAGCTGCTGGGGGCCCCCACTTTGAGAACCACTACCCACAGAAGATTCAAAGTTGCTTCAACACAAGGCAGTGTGAGCAACACTGGAGCAGAACATGTTTGGCTCAGGGACTAAGGAAATAGATCCCAGGAAGAGATAAGAACCAACATTTGTTAGATACTGACTATATGCCAAGCATTGTTCAAACCCAGTGGTCCTCAAAGTATCGTTTCCCAGAAGGGCAACATCAGCATCACCAGGTAATTTGTCAGATGTGCCAATTCTTGGACCCCAGCCCAGATTCACTAGATCAGAAGGGCCGGGGAGGGGCCTAGCAGTCAGTTTTTAACAAGCCCTCAGTGATTCAGATCCAAGCTCAGGTAGAACCACCTCTCTAGGCACCCTGAGTTCTTTCACTCAACCAAACCTGCCAAAACCCCTGAGAGATAGGTATTATTTTTACCTACCATTTTATAGAGAATTGAGTCCCAGAAATTACATTGTTTGCATAAGATTACACTACCATTAAGAGCAGACCCTGAAATCTATGTTCTTAATCTCTGGTCCACGAAGGTGTTTCCACCCATCGGAACTCAGTCGATGGACTACAAAGTAAAGACTGAGTGTTAATAGCATATTTGGTGATTGGCAAAATACTCTTGTCCCTGTTACCTCCTTACTTCCCTGCCACAGTACTTGGTTGGCATTATATCATCACCTCCACCTTTTAGATTAAGAAACTACACAGTGGAGACACCTCACCTGGAAGATGGGCTGTCACCCAGAATGTGTTGCCAGGAGAGGATGGAACCATGTGCTTGCCTGCAGAGTTTTCAGGTTTTCTTCATGATCTTCCCTAGCAAGCTGCAGAGTTTTCCATCAGTCTCAGAGTAGAGTTCAGCTATCACTGATGTCGCAAGATTGAGAACTGTGACCTGACTCTGAGGGTCAGAAACTCAGTCTGTGTCTTTAGCCCCCTGCAGGACTCAGACTTCTGCACTAACTTCATCCTTCTAGACCTAGGAAAGGAGTTCATTTAAGAGCATGATTGTTACAGTTTGTGTCTGGGTATCTCCCCAAAAGCCTCATGCAGTCATGGAGGCAGCTGAATTTAGCATTTGTGATTGGTTCATTTTCTAGGGCTGGGATTGGTGGTGTGAGTACTGTACCCGCCCAGGGGCAGAGCCGGCATACAATATAAGGGAGAGAAGGAGGTCTGCTTTTCCCTTTTGTTCCCCTTTCACTTTTGTCACTTGCGACTGGTATGAACGGCTACCCCTCAGCCAAGCCAACTTGCCGTGGTGCCAGCTGAGTATAAACTGAAACCTCCAAACACTGTAAGCTAAATAAACCTTTCCTCCCCTAATTCTGCATGTCAAGTATTTTGTCTCAGCAAGGAGAGAAACTAACCAAGACAGTGGTGTTCTTACCTCAGCTGTGATTCTCGTGACAGGATGGGTTCTCAGCCCTGGCTGTACCTGGTTGGTTGGTTGGTTGGTTGGTTGGTTTTTAAGTTCAAAAGCTGGGACCCCACCTCTGCCTACTGAAAGCCAAATCTCCGTGGGTGCAACCTGAGCTCAGTAATTTCTAAAATGTCCAACAAAGCTCACACATGTAACCAGCTCTGAGAAGCACTGAGGAGAAATAAGAAATACTTTGAAGTGAGAAAGAAGACTTGGTGCGGCCCCAACTCTCACCCATTGGCTCACCCATTCATTCAGTAAATACAGACTGACAGTCTCCTACCTACCAAGCCCTGGGCTCCACACGAGGTCGCCATTGCTTCCCAGAGGAACTCACACTTGTGAAGGGGTAAGAACAAAGGACCTACACAGGTCTTTGCACCATGGTAGTTGAGAAGATTAGTAATAGACTGGCTACAGAGTACTTCAGGACGCCTGAAAGTCCTGCCCTGTGCCTTAGTATGTGAGAGCTAAGAAAACCTCCCAAAGCGGGTGCCATCCATTGCACCCTAAAAGATCAACTACAACCAGCCAAGTGATGGAGACCAGGAAGGGCACTGCAGGCAGAGAGAAGAGCTTGGCAGAGAGAGGCCTTAGGCGAGACAGTGCACATTTTCTCCTTAGGTTTGAGAGCTGAAATTTCCAGCTGACTAGGAGTGGAGCCAGGATGGAGATTCAAGCCCTAGCTGCCGAAGCAGTATTCTTTCCCAATAGGACGGAAAAAGAAATCTTTCTAGTCTAGGAGTCCCAGAGTCCAGGGGCGAGTTCAGGGGGTCTGTAATCTTGAATGAGACCAACACTGCATTTTTCTTTTCATTAATCTTTCACTGAAATCTGGTGTTCCCTCTAGTCATGAGTGTAGACAGCATAGCACCAGTGATGTTGTCACCCAAAGCAACCATTGCATATCACTGTAGACTCTTGAAATGGTATATGCACTTGTCACGACTGATTTTTTTTAGAATGATAGGTTTTAGCATTTTGTGCAGTAATGAAAAAGCATATTTCATACTGTATTTCTAATTTTTAGACTGTTAACTATAAAGTTGTTTCTCACCTTACAATAATGCTATGTGTCAACCCACTATAAGCTGAAAACATCTTAGGTCAAAATGGTAGCTATCGAACCCCACAGCTAAGCCTAGCCTGCTGAAATGTGCTCATGTTAGCCCACAGTGGGACAGAACCATCTAATTTCGCATTCGATTGTGAGATACTTCACGTAATTTACTGAGTTGTGTACTGAAAGTGAGAGAATGGTTGTACAGGTGTGCTTTGGCACCATCATAAAACTAAGAAATCCTAAGTTGAACCATTGGAAGTCAGGACCTATTGATTTCTTTCGCGATTTGTGCATTTTACCCTCTGCGTGATGAACATTGCTCCGAGATGCATCCGCATCTGGCGGCTGGGGTTGTGGCCCAGAGGAGCTGACGAGCACCTGCTCTGGTGGGTGGGAATCGAGCTAAGAAGCTCTCTCACCGGCCTGTCCTCCCAGCCAGCCAGCACCCAGTTACTGCCTGTCTAGGATGTCACCCAACCCAGCGCTCTTGCCACCACCCTCCTCTTTGAGAGCCGCCAAGTGTGGGAGCTGACTTTTTAGAAACGAGCTGGCAGATGTCTTAGGAGCTTTCCTTTATTCCAGGGGGAATACTTTCCCGAGGTCTGACAGCAGGAAATGTGAGGGGAAATTAGAGGCATTGGGCTGCTCACTCCCTTCGGTTTCCTTTAGCTTAAACAACTTCTCCAGTAGGAGCTGAAGTTTATGTTTGCCTTTTACTCCTTTAAGCTGAATGTTGGCAACAGCATGTCAAGAACAGAATCGAGGGGCTGTTTGTTTGTGCCAGCTGCCTCTGCTTGCACCAGAAGCAGCACTAGGGAACGCACAGCCACAGCGAAGGCAAATGAGGCAGTTTGGCTGGACTTGCTGGGCTTGCTTGCAGGCGGCAGCCAGCTGGCTCAGAGGAGGCCTGCCCTGTGCACTGCCACCCTACCACCAAGCAGTGCCAGTGGGAACAGAGCCTGGCTGGTGGGCTGGCCTGCTTTCCTGCACCCTGGAGAGCCCTTCTGGGCTGCTTGGCACGTAAGCATGGAGGCCCCTCCAGGGCACAGGGCTGCTACAGGGAGCCCCGCAACAGAAGCAATGGAGTCTGCAGGCCCTGCACGCACCTTGTCCATGGGTGGTCAGTTTCCCCGGTGCAGAGAACATCCACTGCAAGAATGGAAGTGCTCTACAGCCCTGCCCTGCTTTCTTCATTTCATGGGTTTGGCTTCAATAACAAATGTGCCTGAATGGGATCTTTGTCTACCAGATTTCCTGCTTCCACGCTCCTTTGAGCTTCTTCCTTTTTGTTAAATTAACATGGGTAATTTGTGGTGTGTGCTGAATTCCCTTAAAAGAACTGATGAGCTCATTTTAAGTAATAGGCCAGTAAAGGTACTCTTACTGCCTCAGAGGCTTGCAGAGCACAAACCACAAGGAAGAACAGCGGAGCCTATTACCTTCGGCACATATGCAGTAGGTAATGCTCTGAGAAAATGAAAATTTGCCAACATAGGAAGTTTAAGCTGCCCACATTTAGTGATAATAATAGTAATATGCCCTGTAGGAATATACATATGGGCATAAAATTGCTATTTGGTGATCGAGCTGGGGTAACAGGGACCAAATGTACCCTCTTCCCTAAACAACCAAAAACAAAACCAAGCAGACAGAATATGTGAGGAGTAGCCTCCCAGGGGGAGGAGATGTCAGGGATGAGGAGCCGTAATCCCTGAGAGGTGGGAAACACAGCATGGTTGCCCCAGCTGATTGTCCAGAGACAGTTTCCTGGCTGTGGTGCAGAATCCTTCCTCGCTTGAGGTGAAGGAGATGGAGAATCTGAGAAGAAGCTGGAGTGCACAAGACGGAGTCCTGGAGAGGATAGAGCTGCTCTAAGGCAGAGTGGTGGAGGTCAACAGAGTCTCCTCAGCTACTCAGCAGCTACTGTGCAGATTGCCTGAGGCTGGGAAAAGCATCACCCACAGGACTGGAGGGAACAGTGCTCAGCATCCCCCCAGGGTGGAGAAACGCACCCTTCCCCGCACTCAGCCTAGGAACCTCGTAATCTGTACATCAGGGCAAGGTAAGCAGAGGACCTGGAAGAGTTTGCCTTAGTGGGGACTAATGAGTCCCACACAGCAGACTATTCTGAGTCTGCCCAAAAAGGCGTATATTATAACCAGAAAGATGATCCAAATACCTTAATGCTTTCCAGAAGAAAACTTGAGACTATTCATGGAAATGCAAAAATATTCAGCACTGAACCATGTGAAATCCTGAGATTACTAGGCATGCACAGGGGATGTGGAGGAATGTGGTCCACAATGCTGAAAACAGTCATTCCATCAAAACCGACGCAGGGCTGATCGGATTAGCAGGGGACACTCCTATCACAGATGTATTCCATATGTGGAAAAAACTAAGTCAAACCATAGAAGACATTAAATGAACCAAAATCAAACTTTTAGAAATGAGATCAACCATGTTTGAAATGGGAAAAAAAAAAAACACTGTATGAGGGTTAATGACAGATTAAATGATGAAAAAGGAAAAAGATGAGTGGGACACTGTGCAAAATAAAAAAATAATTTGAAAAGTGGAAAGAATATCAGTGAGCTGTGAGACCAATTTCAGCCTTCTAATTGTGATGTAATTGAAGTCTGGAGAAGACGGTGGAAATAATGGCCCAGACTTTGCCAAACTGGTAACAACTATGAATCCACATACAGTGAGCTCAGTGAAAACTTAGCTCAAGAAACAAGACAGTGACATCAAGGCACGTCATAATCAAATTACAGAAAGCCAGTGAGGAGGAGAACGGCTTTCAAAGCAGCCAGAGAAATAAAACATGTTGTGTGCATAGGAACAAAGATAAGGAAGAAAGGAGAATTCTTATTGGCATCTTTAAAGTACAGAGAGAAAAAGCCTTCTCAACCTAGAATCCTCTACCCAATGAAGATATCTTTAAAACCAGAAAAGATTCCAGATGGAAGTAAAGATCTTTATTCACAAAGAATGAAATAGTAAATACCAACATAGCTACTATTTCCAGTTGATATTTATTATTTTTTTCTTACTGTTTAAATCCTGTAAAAGATAGTTGACTATGTAGCAAAAAAAGCAAAAATAACATGTATTTGTATTTCAAACATACATAGAAGTAAATGTGTGCCATCATAAAGGCTAGATAAGAGAAAGAGTAATACCATGAAGTTAAGGTTTACTCTGCTACATGTGAAGTAAGTATTTCAAGGTAGACAAAGATAAATTGAAAATGTAAACTCTAAAACAAACACCAGAATAACAATTCACAGTTAGAGCTTCGGTACTTTATCATCTCTGGGACACAATATCCAACACTCGTCACTTAAAGGAGGAGAGATTTATTTTGGCTCACAGTTGGTAAAGGTTTCACTCCATGGTGGACTGGCATGGCGGAGGGGCATGGCAGAAGAGGGCTGCTTGAAGCATGGCAGACAGGAAGCAGAGAAAATAATCCGAGATGGCCAGGCCCCAGTGATGTACCCCCTGACCAGGCTTTACCTCCCAACATTGTTACATTTAGTTATCAACTCACCAGAACACAAAGCCACTGACAAGTATTACACTCCCATGATCTAATCAACAACCCCAAAACCCCACCTATGAGTGCTTGGGAGGATATCTGTGCTTGGAAAGAAAGGAAGAAAGAAAAGAAAAGAAAGACAGACTACCATGGTTATGTTAATATCAGTCAGAGATTTCAGAGCCAAGAATATTAACAAGAATAAAGAAAATCACTTCATAATAAAAAGGTCATACATCAGAATGACAGATATCTTAGATTACATGAGGCAAAAGATAATATAACTATGAAGGAAAACAGACATGTCCACAATTACATGAGATTTCAACAGATCTTTCAGAATGATTGATAAAGTCAGTAGACACGGAATGAGCAAAGATGTAGTATAATTGAATGACACTACGGACTGACATAACCTAATTGTCATTTATAAAACACTCTACCCAGTAACAGTAGAATAGACATTATTTTCAAGTAAATAATGCAGTAGTTACTAGATGAACAAAATTCTGAGCCCAAAACAATTCTCTATACACCTAAAAGAATTCAGGTGATATAAAGCATATTTATTATCTAACCCCTATGGAATTAAATATTTAAATCAATAATAAAATTATCTCCTAAAACTTTCCAAAGGTTTATATAAACCGTATAACTCACATATGAATAATGACCGGATCAAAAAAGAAATTGAAAAGAAAATGAAAACTGTTTTGAGCTGAATGGTAACGAGAGCACAGTGCAGCAGGGCTGGGGGGAATGTCACCAAAGCGGTACTTCAGGGCAATTTGTAGCATTAAATGGCTCTGTTAGGAAAAAAGAATATCTCGAGTTGATGGTGTCAGCTTCTACTTTCAGAAACCAGGAACAGAAGGGCAAATGAATGCATGGTAAACACAAGAGGAGAAATTAAAAAAAAAAATCAGAGATCAGTGAAATTAGAAAGAAAATAGATTATAGAGAAAGTGAAACCAAAAGCTGATTCTCTTAGGTCTCTGGCTTAGGTTGAGAGACTGCTAACCCAATACCAGAAGTGAAAGAGGTGATACACTATGGATTATGTAATTAGTAAGAGAATAAGAAGGGAATATTCTGAACAATTTTTGCCTGTGAATTTAACAACGTTGATGAGCTGACAGATTCTTTGAAAGACACAAACTACCCCAAAGCTCACTCAAGAAGCAACAACCTGAACAGTTTATGGATGCAGAACTCTAGGTTCAGATGGATCATTGATGAATTCTACCAACAGCTTAAGAAATAATACCAATTCTATAGAATCTCTTAGAAAAAAATTAAAGAGGATGGAGTGTTTTCCAAGTCATTGTGAATTAAACATTACCGCGATACCAGAACCAGACAGAGACATTAGTGAGCATTGCAGGCCCGTGGACCACATGAACCAGCGGGGTAGTAGGTCTGGTCTTCATCTTCTTCGTCACCCTCATCCTTGGCTTTTCTCAGGTGAGTGCAGAAGTGTTCAGAGTCACACTGTGTGCCCCAAGCATGACTGATCCAGAGTCCAGCTGGAAATGAACTCCTATTGTGGTCTGCCAACCACTGCAGCATTCCAGAACACCCGGATGACAGAGTGGGAGACCAGGAGAGAAACTGTTAGGAAAGAGCTCTCTGAAGAGCTGGCAGCTGAGACCCATACAGGGACCACCCCAACACCCCCAGCCCCGGTGAAGCTGAGCGTGGCTTGTGAACCAGGAAATCCTCTGCTCATAAATGTTCCCCTACGCCAGAGGCGCCTCTTCTAGATGGTGAGGTCGGCCTGAGCAGAGGAGAGGGGTGTATCAGAAGCAACTTTCCCACACGAAGCGCCACGGCTGGGCCTCCCTGTGGAAACCGTCACAAAGCTGCCTTCGTGTTCTTGGGCTCGTGACCGCCTCACTGACACACAAGAACTCTCTTGCAAAGTCATTCATGTATTCAACAAATATTTGTTAAGTACCTACTGTGTGTGCTGACTGTGTGGTCTACACCCTAAGGGAAACAGTAGTGAACAAATAGGCAAAAATTCCTTTACTCCTGGAGCTTTCATTTTACTGGTGGGGGGATTCATACTATAAACAAATAAGTATATTTTTTCAGGTGATGATAAGCATTGTGGGGAAGAAGCAGGGTGAAAGGCGGAGAGGGGACGGGGGTAGGACAGACTTTATATCTATGGTTGGAGAAGCCCTCTCAAATAAAAGGACGTAGGAGCAGAGATATGAAGAGGTGAGCAACTAAGGGGGAAACACATGCAAAGGCCCTGAGGCCACCATGCTTGCTTGTGCTGGCCATGTGGCTAGAGCCAGGGAGGAGAGTGGTAAGCACAGCTGGACAGCTGTCCTGGTGCCGACCAGGGGTCATGGAAAGGCTAGGACTTTTACAAGAGCAAGTAACATGAAAAACCACCAGCTGGTTTTCCAATAGAGAGTGACAAGATCTGAATTTTATTTTAAAAGGATCACTTTCATTGCTATTTTAAGAATAAACCATAGGCATCCAGGGGTGGAGACAGGGAGACTAGTTAGGAGTGTGTCACAGCAGAGCGGAGGAGAGTGATGGTGACACAGGCCATGTGGGAGAGGGCCGAGCAGCGTAGCCGGAGCAGCACTGGAGACCCGTGGTTCTTTGCAGGTGTAGATGACAGTAGCGACAACCTAGGTGTGAGAGGGAAAGGCAGGGTGCCAAGGGCAGTGCCAGGGTTCCTGCCAGCGCGGCTGGGAGATGGAGTTACCATTTACACAGACGGAGATGGATCGTCAAACAGCTGACCTGGGGGCTGAGGATCCGAATTTTTATTCCAGACAAGTTTGAGATGCTCTGAGACTTCCAAATGTCAGTGTGCAGCCAGCTGTGGATGCAGGCTGCCCTCCCTGTGTGGGCGAAAAGCGGTGATGGGGTTTTTTTCTGAGCTGCTGTGCTTTTGTTGGGGTTTTAAGAGTCTCACTTCCCTTGAGTAGCAAAGGAGTTCCCGAGGTACTAGAGACGGCGAGTCTAAAACCGAACCGGAGTGTGTGGATTGACCGGGTCTGCGGTCAGTATCCAGCTACAAGGGCAGCGTCCACCAGCTTGCGCCTTTTCCCCCCAGGGATGAATGACTGCAGCCCGCACCTGCCTCACCCAGCCTGGCGCGGAGCGTTTGTCAGAGCCGCTGCAGAGAAGTGAAGAGGGAAGTAGGGCTTTTTAGCAGTTTCCACCCTTGTTATCATGACTCACGTGGTGGAGTAGGCTCGCGTGACACTTTCATAACGGAGCAGTTCAGTGTGAGACTGGTGCCCAGACATACCCAGGCTGAGAGCCTGGAGCGGACCTCCTGGTTGGCAGGTTGTTAGCAGGAGGCAGGCATGGGGGCAGGGGACGTGGAAACCGAGCGATCCGGGAGCTGGGGACGGGAGAAGTCCGCTTTTCTTTGGAGTCCCGCTCTCGTGAGGATATTTCCATCAGCTCTCCTCCAAAATCAAGCGCCTCCTTTCTGAACAAATGCTGCTTTTTTTTTTCCAGGTAGCAATGATTGGTTCATTGGCCCTGATATTGGTGTTTAAAGGCACGCATGCGATTTAAAATAAAATGGCAGCCAATGCATTTTCTGAAAGTGACTTCTTTTCTTTGATTCCTACAACAGGTTTCAGTGAATTCTGCCCTCAGGTTGAAATTGCAGGGATTAATAGCTTATAAGCAAAACAGCTGCCTGTCAACTAACATCAAATAAACATCCAGGCCCCTGTGAGTTGTGCCACCACTCCACATGTGAGCCGGTGTATGGTCTGTAATTTTAAAAATCATTTCTGCAAACACAGGCAGAAGTGGATGCTGAGTTGCCCATTCATAATAACATCTCCCAGTGGTCAAGCACTTTTGCTTATCATCGGTGTGCCAGGCACCGTGCTAGACATTCTACTAGCCTTATCTTATTATCTGTGTCCTTACGTACTGATCACTGTGTTTTCTTGGTCCTCCACATTGTCTTCTGGTTTACCAAAGCACCAAGGCAGCTATTCATGTGGTTCCCACCCCCTTAAATGGTTAGTAGCCAATGAGGCTCACAGGCCCTGTGTCTCCAACACACAGACCGAACCTTCTAGACACTCAGCCTTTGGCTCCGTCTCCCCCAACAAGGTGAAGACAGACTCCAGCCTGGAGCTGAGAGTATGGTGCTTTCTACTATCTCAGTTACAGACTGAGACCGCATCTCGCAGAGGAGGAGGGAGACTGCTCTCTGCATAAAGGTCCTTGGACAGGACGTGCTGTGCAGAACTTGGTAGATAAATCAAGCAAATGCAAGCAGCAGACCCTTCCAGCTGCATTTCACCCACGCCAAAGGTAATATATGCTTGTCCAGGAGCAGACAAATAGCATTCAGTAACACTGGCTACAGAGATGAGTTTGATTTTAAGTGGTATCGGCTTGGAAAGGATTTAAAGAAAAAGAAAATAATGCCTGGAAGATAAAGGCGATTATCAGTCCTCTGCCTTCATTAAGATGTTATCAAGGGCGACATGATGATAAAGAAGGCAGAATGGCCTGCTGTGGGAGCACTGTTCACGGGATAGAACCCGAGGCCCTCCTGATTGTAAGTCTGCTTCTCCACATCCTTTCTGGGGAAGAAATCATAGTCTGTGTCCTTCCGTGTTCCCCATTCAGCCACACCCTAGACCTGCTCAGGTAACCATGTAGTGTTTTTCTCTGCTTATGCAAAATAATATAAACTTATAAGCGGGAGTTTAAGGGTTTCTTTTGTTTTGCAAACAAGCAAGGCTGGACGATATGTATTTTACTCCACAGATACATTTTCTCACTTAATATATTGTTTCTCACGTAATATGTTATAAAGGTCATGTGTCTCAGACATTTCTAATAGCTGTGTAGAGTTCCATTGTTCTATGCAGCTTTTCCTTCATAGATAGGCAAAAAGGTTGTTTCTAGCTCTCTGCTTCCTGGAATGTTCGTCTTTAGTTTATTTCATCTTTTCTCTGCTTTCTTGGATCAAGGGTGTTGATCCTAAAGTCCATTTCCTCCCAATGGCTGTGTTGCCTGGGAGCTGCGGCCTCCATGGGATCTGAGGTGTATGTCATCAGACCAGGGTTTTTTCATACATTCCCTCCTGTATTCATTAAGCAGGGTTCCTCCTTCCTGCCCTCGGCCTTCTTAACATTTGAGTACCCAGAATGCAATGTATGTGATATCCTTAGGAGGAACAGACATTGTATTCTATGGGACAGCAATAAGAAAAGGCTTTGGTCTGATTTTTTTTTAAGTGTGTTTTTCTAAAATGATCTTAAAACTGGATCTGATCTGAACAAAGAGGTCTCCCAAACTTAATTTCACCAAGGTTGGCAAAGACCACACAATGCAAGATCCTTTAAATTCTGCTTGTGGTGTCTCTGGTGCAAGTCAGAAAGGAGCAAAATAAGTGATGATAGAATGGCACTGAGGTTCCTAATTAATAATAGTCATAATAATAGGCCTCTGGGTTCTTCTAGCTGTCTTTAAAGAGGGAACCAGCAGAGCCTACCCTGAACGGAAAGGGGCCTTGATAAAGATATCAGCCCTGGCCCGTGTTGTCACGTTAATCCAGTTCCCCCGACACCAGCCACCTGTGGTACAGAGCAACCCACGCCTGTCCTATCCCCAGGAAGGGGTAGAGTAGGCCGAGAAGCTGAGGGTCCTTGAGGAATGAGCATGAGTGTTGGTGTCTCCCAGGAGAGGGCTTTAAGTCTGTGCCGGGGAAAGAGGGAAGCAAAGGGACTTTGCACACTGCACCTACTGTGACTCAGTTTCTTCCTTTTGTGCCACAGCCTGGAGCTGTTTATATCTTCTTAGCCTCTGGGCTCCAATGCCCATCGGGCATAATCTTTCTGAGACTGTTGTACTATAAAGGGGTTTGCTTTTCATGCACTATAGAGAAGAAGTAGCTCAGTTTTTAACTTGAGCCGTTTGCTGGAGGGCAACCTATACTGTGGCCTCTGCCAAGATGCTGTGCCAGGCACATGTAATTCCTCTTCCATCCCTTGTGGTAGCCTCTGTAGGAAGGACTTAGAAAACCATTGTATATGAGGGGAAACTGAGACTCATCTTTCTGAGGTTACCTGGCCTCCAGGTGAGATTGGTGAGATTTGAATGCAGATCTGAATGTCTCAAGCCCAGGCCCCGCCCACACCGCACCTACAGATCCATCCCCAGGAAGTGTGCATTTCTTTTTAGCTCCAGACCAGGACCACAGTTTGAGGTGTGCATGTGCTCTCTCACTCCGGGGTGCTGGAAGAGCCTTCTCCTTCTGGGCTTCGGTGGCCTAGGGCCAGCAAATGGCTCTGTCCTGCAGGTGGTTGCTCAGATGTCACGGGGATGCAAATCGTGCAAAACAGTAACACTGTGTCCAGCAGTGTCCATGCCTGTGACCTGGAGGTCTGGATTTCCATATTAGTGACATTCTTACAGTTTAAAAATTTTAATTCTAATATAATCCAGTTATTTTCAGAATGGCAAAGAAAAATCAAGAAAATTGATCTGTCTAGCCATGGTACAACTTTTGGATGTATGGTTGTGGTTTTTTACTCCAGAGAAGCAATCTAGGGATAGAATGGAGTTGACTTTCAAGCAACCTCCTCTAAAAGGGCATCTCATGCAAAGGGACAGGGGGCAGTAAAGGGACCTAGAGATGTTGGCGAGATGGACATTGTCCGCCCAGCCAGCTGGGCACCCCAGGAGGACTCTCAGCACCTGAAATGGAAAGATCCTTCTAAATAAATCTGGCCTCCAGATTCACCTACAACTCCCAAAACACTGGGGATTTTTGGACTTTATCATGAACAGGCCTAGTGTAGCTCTGTATCTTCTCTCCTCATTAATTCTCTGGTCCTCTCTGGTTCTAGCCCCAAGAAGAGAATTTGATTGGCCTGGTGATTTTGGAGGGTGGGGGGCTGTTGACCACTGGCAAGTCACCATCCTGGCTGTCCTTGGGCCAAGGACCTGCTTCTGCTCCTGGCCAGAGAAGGGACAGGGCTGAGACCCACCCAGGACCCTTCCTCACTGATCATTTCTGCCAGAAGGAAAGGCATGCTCAAGGCAGGGCCCGTAGCTGGCCTGATGGACCCAAGTTTCTCTTTGGACCAAGGTGGCATGTGACACATCCTTGTACCAACATGTTCCTTTCCCATCCACTTCTCAGCTCAAACCTGCGAGTTCATTTTATGAAGGAAGAGGCAAAATCCTGCAGAAGTTGAGTAACCTGCCTGGGTTGTAGAGCTAATAAGTGGTCTGCTCAGGTCCCCATCTGTACCTAGCTGCTTTTGGTAAATGAGAACATTGAATGGACCTCAGCAAGCATTTTTAAGGTGCCAACATTTCTCCTCATGGGAGTCTTAGCTGCTGAAGTTCATTCAACCCTCTTGCAGACCCTATTCTCTTGGCTGGGTAGACCAGCCTGTCATTCACCTGGCAACACTGAGGACACAAAGGCAAAGCTGTGTTCCTTGGAAATATGTCTGATTTAAGTTTGTTACTTGGAAGCATCTGGGGCCTCCACAAGATTTTCTTTGTGTCATGATTAAACAAGGGTACAGGCCACCTCTCCATCCTTTACCATCTGGCCACGTGGTCCAGGGTCACCATGTACCTTCCCTAAGCATCACTTTCTTCTTGGAAATATAAGGGCTTGACCTGGCCCCTTTTAACTCCACTGTAATCAGTAGCTGATGGCGGCCTTCTGGCTGTGGTCACAGCCCAGGGCTGGGGACAAGGACACACCACTCCCGACACCTTCATGCCATCATTCTAGGCTGCTTCCATTCCATTCTCACCTTATGGCCATATGCAGGGAGGCAGGAGATCATCACAATGCATTAATCCTTAGATTATTTGTCCTAACACTCTGTTTCTTGGAGGGCAGGGACAGCTCCTATCTTGCCATTGTGAGGACCCTGGGCCTCTGCAGGGTGTCTGTCATGGGATGGGTGCACAGGACAGACTTGCTGAATAAGTGAATGATTGAGGCAGTGAGCAGAGAACAGAGTTTGGAGTCATGAGCTGGCTGAAGGCCGAGGCATCCATGCAGGATTCACGATCCAGAAGCAAAGCTCTCTTTTCGGCCTTCCCGGAGCCCCGGGCCCTCCCAGGGGGTGCCCAGTCCTGACTCTCGGGGCACTCACATCAGGGATGTTGCTGCCGGGTTCTCCTCCGACTCTCCCTGTCTCCCTGGTTCTCGTGGCAATTGTCCTGCTGTCCCCAGCCCCACTTCTTGCCCCCTTTCAACACAGACAGTGTCAGGTTTGCTCAGCTGACCTATGGCTGTTTCCCCATGCTAGCGAACTGTGTGTTTGTTGTAGTTTCTTTAAAATGATCGGGTTGTCCACTTTCAGAGTTGACTCAGAAGATTTTTGAAACGCTCCCTTGTGCCTTGACTTTTCTTTCACTGTCCACGGCTCCAGCGGGAAGCCTGGAGGGTCTGCTTTCAGACTGATCTGCAGATGCTTCCCAAGAGCTCTGCCTCCATCAGGGAATATTAATCTCCAGGCTGCTGAGCCACAAGTGAGCTCCGTTCTCTCTCACTCGTCCCCGTCCCTCACGTCCCCACGCGCCCTTCTACCCATGTCATTTCCTCCTCATCAGTGAATGGACAAAGTTCTCCTGCAGCACAAGAGAGAGGCCACTGCTCCAGGTCAGAGGTGTCTCCTGGGGAACAGTTTCTCTCTCTCTTTGTCCTTCAGAAGCTGTCATTAGTTCCAAGCACAAATTGATTTGACTAACAGGGCTTTGGGACTATCCAGTTCTAGCAGTTATAATTGTTTTAGCTGCAACTCAAACTGATTTAAGGAAAGAAACATAGTGGTTCGTATAACCCAGGAAGCCAGGAGCAGACCTTGCCAAGGCATAGCCGGATCCAAGTCCACAAGGGTGCCAGCAGGAACCTCTTTCTCCAGCCCTTGACTCTGTTTCTCACCCTGTTAACTCCGTTCAGACAGAGTCAAGGAGCATTCCCCATGGGAGTTCCAGGCAGGCTGGATTTATATCCTCCCGTGTTCACTTTCAGCAGAAAACTGCTTACCCCTCTCCTAAATTGGCTGTGGCCTGTTCCTGAACTAATCTAGGTGGCTAAAGAGCTGTGATTCTGTGACTGGCTGGGCAAGGAAGGAGTGCGCTCTACCTAACCCCACACAGCTAAGGGGTAGGAGATTCCCCGAGGAGAGCAGCTGGTTCCATCAGTCTGGCTTATTGATATGAGAGGAAAGAGATCCAGCAAGAGGGGACCTGGATTGTGACATGGCAAAGCAAAACCAGAAGTCAACGTTCCAGAGTCCTGCCTGTTCTTCTTGACTTTTATGCTTTATGCATTTGCTCTTCCTGTGCTTCTATAACTAATAACACTAATAAATTATTTCTATGAAAATACTAATAGGTACATAGGTTTAAATATGGGCTCAGCCCTTTACCAGCTATTTGACTGTTGGCAAGTTACTTTGTGCCTTTGTCTTCCTCTTTGTACAGAGGACATAAAAGTTCATGCCTCGTAACAATGGTGTAACAATTAGATGACTTCATACCATTCTGTGGCTACAGCTGCCTATTTTCTGTTATCATCATTGTCGCCTTCTGCCTTGTTTCTTAACGGCTTGACAGTGTCCAGTCTTTTAGACCTGGGTAGACTGAGCCACAGGACAGAGGTTGTGCCTACGCAGGGGATAAAATGACTGTCGCACAAGTCTCACTTGTGAGATTCCAAACCCCACAGGAGTCTCCTCTGCACAGTACCATTTGGGGTCAGATGCACTGAGGCAAGAGGACCTCCAGATGGTCATCGCGTGCGTGCAGGAAACTTCTGTGGGGAAATTAGAGGCATCGCCATGCCGGATTCCACCCATGCATGTCCCTCCCAGGCATCTCAGGAAGCCCACAAAGAATTTAGGCAGGGAGAGCAGAGAGAGGACAGACATCCTGTACCTCATGCTTTAGGAATGACTGCGTGTGTACAGAGAAAAACACACCCTGAACGTTCAGCAGAGGTCAGAGCCAGGTGTCATTGTGGGCAGAACGCAGATGCCCATCTACTCCCTGTAAGTGTTACTATTGGAAAATTCTGCAATTTGAAGACACATTTGATACACCGAGCCCATTTGAGATGACAGCTTGGTGACACAGTATGCCAGAGTTTCAGTGGTTTACCCTGGTGATTGTGCAGCTACCTAGGATCTGAAACCTATCAGGCTGCATGTCACCAGCCCAGGATGGGATCAAAACTCAGAACTGGGGGTGAAATTTCTACTGATTGTACTTTTGTTTTTGCATCATTGTAAAGTCAAAAAAATTCTAGAAAGAACTATTATAAGTTGTCACTTAATCCATATTAGCTTTTGTTAACAGTTTTCCTTTGAGACTTTCTTGTCTTCTAGACTTTCTTGCTGCACAACTGTCACTTTGAAATCAAGGAAAACTCAAATGTTATTGTTATGCTTTGTATCTCAGTGACCCCCAAAGCCTCATACACTCACGGGTTGGGTTTGAGAGATGAGTAGATCATGAATGTGTGATCAGTGGATTTTCCACTGACGAGTTTATTGCCACATGGGATGTTAGGAGGTGAAGCCTGGTTGGAGGAGGTGGGCGCGAGGCCTGGAAGGGTGTGTCTCCCTCCTCCTCCCTTGATCCCTCTCTGTTTCCTTCCTGCTGTCCCATGAGCAGTTCTTCTCTCTGCCCCTCTGCTATGCCGCCCTTCCTTGGAGCCAGTCAACCATAGACTGAATCCACTACAAACTGTGAGTCAAAATAAAACCTTGCTGGTGTCAGACATTGTGTCTCAGTGTTAAGAAAGTGATTGTGACAATTATTTTAAATAAATCCTGAGTGTGAACCTAGGTAAAAGTCACTTAGCCCTATAGGCTTTTTTTTTTTTCACATGGAAAACAACATTGCACTCCCCATTTGTCTCCTTGCACAGGTCTGTGTCAGTGAAGAGAAAGAAGGGGTTGTGGAGGTGGAGTGTTACTACTCACCCCATTGTGGTAGCCACGCCAGTCTTTTGCGACAGGAGCAGTGCCCTCGTCTCCCCTGCAGTCCACATTTTCAGTGGCTGCTTTCCAAAATCATCTAGGCAAAGGATTCTTGTTCATCACATGCAAAAGCCCTGGGCACTTTTCACCATCCACTCTTTAGCCTCAAGTCACAGCATGGCTGCAGGTCTCCCATGGTCTGGTGACCACATGGGACCTCTGTGGGTGGTGATGGCCTTCTGTCTTCCTCCATGCCATCCCAGGCCTTCTCTGTCTCCCGTGATCCAAAGCCTAGTAAGGGGAGGAGGAACGAGGCTTTGCATTGCGTGGGCTCTCATGAGGGAGGTAGCTTGTGGTCCCAGGTGTGGGGCCAGGTTCTCTGCTGGATACTGCAGGGAATCATTTGAACATGTGTTGCACTTTTTAAAAATTTATTTGAACGAAGGGCCTCTTCTAAGTTAAGGCCAAACTAATGAGTAATGCTCATGGCAAAAGTTGAATTGCAATTTTGTATTTATCTAGGCAATGAATAAGGGATGGATAGAGGAGGAGGTGGTAGAGGAGGAGGAGACACAGAGTAGATTAAAAAGAAAGATAGGCAGTATCATGGCTGTAATCCAAGTTGAACCTTTTATTTGAGAGTTCTGAATAATAGTTGAATTAAATTAGAAGTGAATTTAGTCTATTGTAGCTTTTTCTACTTTCCTTAAAGCATTATGGTGTTCGGTTATCTCCCAGCAGGCTGTGGGGCCTAGCTCTGGGTTGAGGAGAGCCCAGTTCTCTGCTGGGTAACAGCTATGCTATTGTATCTTCCCCATGACTCTGGGCAATTTCTTGCATCCACCCCCACTCCCAAGCCCTCTTCAGGCAAGCACACCTCCTGTGCAATTGGCTGGAAGGCAGGAACTTCTGTAGCAAACTAGATAGTGCCCGTCTTTCTTGGCCACAAAGGACTCAGCTGAGTGAAGAGAAAGGGATTTTTAAGAAGAGGTGCTTTCTTTTGTTTGTGAAAGCTGACATAAAGAAGTCGAAGGTTCCCAGAGAAGGCTGGCTGAAATGATCAAAGCGATTAGAGAGGTGGAAAAGGGATAGAGCAAGGCTTCTTGGGGCCCAGATAAAACCATACAGCAAGACTGAAGAGCAAATGGGGACATCAAAGAAGACTGGAAGGTCCCAAAGGAAAAGAGAGAAAGAGAAAGAGAGAGACTGCTTGTCTGTTAGAACTGGACTGCTGGAATTGGGGAGTCCAGTTCGCACAGATGGTAATGAATTCACTGCCACAAAGCCCTGGGTTCCTTCCTGCCTGTTCTGGAAGGTTCACCTGGGGCAGGTAGGGAGCCGGGGGAGATGGCACACCTGCCCCTAGACAGCTTCCCGTGATGCCTCTTGCAAAGGTAGAATTTAAACCTGACAACTGTGGACCCTGCCAGGGTTTTTCATTCAACATTTCTGAAAATTATCAGAAAACATAGAAAAGTTGAAAGAACTGCTCAGCGAACCCCCCATGTTCCCCCCCCCCATCAAGGTTCTGCAAGGCACATTCTCTGTCCACTTGATCAAGGATCCGTCCGGTCCCTTCTCCACCGTCGGCCCACTCAACTTCTGGATGCCTTTCAGAATATGTTGCAGGGAGACCCCTAAATAGCAGGCTGCAGGGGCATACAAAAGAGACTTTTGGTATCTGCAGTGTCCCCCGATGTCCCCAAAACTCTCCTCTGGAGCTCCTCCTGTAGCACCTTCTCTTCTAGCTCTCAGGTCCCAGTCTCTCCAGGGAGAGAGGGAAGCATGTCAGTGGGAGGCCACTGGCTGTGGTGACAACAGGTGATTCCCAGGTCCGTATGCTTTCCCTCTCCACCCTTTCTGCTGCTAGAGGCTCTGGGATCAGTGTTGCTTGTGTTTTAAGAAAAACCAGAAATGAGAGGTTTTATGTGTTACCTGGTTTTCACCATTTACAACTCACGTTTATACCTTGCGTAAAGCATTATTTATTTTTGTAAATTATTAATATTACACCTTGTGTTGGGTATTAGTTTTCTATAGCTGCCATAATGAATTATCATACATTTAGAAACTTAACACAGCACACAGTTTATTTATACCAGTTTAAGCAACACACAAAATTATTCTTACAGTCCCATACGTCAGAAGTCTAACAGTCTCACCAGGCTAGAATCAGTGTCAGTGGCCGGGCCGTGTTCTTCTCCGGGTCTCTCGGGGAACCTTGCCCGTCTGGGTTTTGGCAGAGCTTGGTCCTGAGGAATGAGACTCCTGCACCCTCACTGGATGTCAGCTGCGGACCGAATTCAGCTTCTCAGGGCTCCCACCTTCCCAGGCTCCAACTTCCTTTTCCTCCAGCTTCGGAGCCAGCAACAGTGGCTTGAGCCCCTTTCACATTTGAAATCTTCCCTTTTTTCCTCATCATGTAACCCAGCAGAAAGAGCCTCTGCTTTCAGAGGCCCCTGTGATGACCTCTGAGTCACTGGACAGTCTCGCTCTGCAAGCCCATCTCTCAGGCTTTGCCCTCCACCCAGTCTGCAGAGTCCCTTCTGTGGGGCCATGAAAGGTAAACACATTTAGCTGTTCTAGGGACTCAGCCTTGCTCGCCTTTGGGGCTGATGCTCTGTCCTCCGCATCTGACTTCTGGCTGGAGACTCAGGTGGATGGCTGTCCCTTCCCAGCCCGCCTGGTCCTTGGGTCCTCTCTCCTGGGCCCCGAGGAAGCCCTCTACCCTCCCACAGGAGCCACATGTGGTGCCTGGGGAAGTGCCTTGGCTCACTGTGTTGGAGTGGTGCCCAAGGTGCCCCTCCTCCCTGAACCCTGCCAGCCACACACAGGGACAAAGCATTTCCTACAGGAGAATTACCGCCCTAGCCTGAGGTACATGGGGGGTAAGGGAGAGTCTGGGGCATGCTATAACAAGGCTGGCTGAACTCAGGCGACATTCACCCGTTTCCTCAGCAAGTGTTCCTTGGTTGCAGACTGTATATAGCTACACTGGGCCAAATGTAAAAGTCCCCCTCATCCTCATCCTGGCTTACTTTCTAAGGGAGAGAGACATAACCTAAATACTTGCCTAAATAAAGTATACAGAATGTGCTACTTGCAAAGAAAAACTTGGGGTGCTGTGAAATGCAATTGAGGCCAACAAACTTTTTCTTGGATAAGGACCAAATAGTAGGTGTTTTAGGCTTTTGGGTCATGGGGAATTGCATTCTGTGATCTTCTTTTGTTTGCGTATTCTTTTGTTTTTGTGGCTCTTTAAAAAGGTAAACATTCTTTTAGCTTGAGAGTCACACAAGAATAATCTGCCAGATTTGTCCCTGGGTCGTGGTTTTGACTGATCCCCGGAGATGGAGAATCAGGAAGAACTTGGGCCAAGGGAGGAAGCAGCAATCAGAGAAGACTTCTCTGAGTAGACGGCATTTAAGCTAGAACCTGGGTGGCATATGGGGGACACAAGTGCCCAGCCCAGCTGGAGCTCTGTGGTTTAGTGCTCCTCACGCCTGGGCAGGTCTCCACCTGCAGGGCTTCCCTCGGCTTCCCTTCCTCCCCACAGGATTGTGCTGAGCATTATCTGAGCTCCTGTCAGCTAGAACCAGCCATGGTAGGCCGCGCGCTGCACCTTTCCTCCGAGAAGGTCAAGGCCCAGGCCTGTCACTGTAGGGTGCTGCCGCAGTGGGGATCCCCCTTCTGCTGGGCAGACCACCTTCCTGCCTCAAATCTCAGTGCCCTCTCTCCAGTGGGGATGGCACCCCCGCTTGTCTGTCCTTGTGGCTCTTATGAAAGCTGGACATGAATGAACATTATTCATGGGAATTGGATGATGGTTGTGGATGCAGGTTAGGGGGTCAGATCCTACCTGTTTTCATTTGTGTCACTTTGGAGAAGTTTGTGGAACCTCTTTATGCTTCAGACTTGTCAGGTTTGAAATGGGGACATGGTATGCCTTCCGTGTCATGTAGGCCGGCTGTCCATTTGGTAGTAAGTAGGGAAGCACTCTGCCCGTTTTGTCTCTTCTGATCCCCCTGGGCCCAGGTTACTGGGATTTTGGAGCAGGGGCAGCTTCCAGCCTTTTTTTTCTTCTGAGAATTGCCCTTAGTAGCAGAAAGCTGCCTTGCTCTAGATGCTTGGATAGAAAAGCCAGGCCTTATCTCAGTGTGGGACAACCTGGAAAGGCCGTCTCATCTCCAGAGCACTGGTCAAGTGGATGGGGAGCGTTATGCAGCACATGGGGGTGGGCTTTGCCCTCCCTCACCTGCCTGGCCCACTTCCCTACAGATGCATCTGCCCAGAGTGCTCCCCAGGAAACCATCTGCACAAAGTTTAGCACCTCACGTTCCAGGCCCAGGGAACCCACTCTTCCATTTGGGAATGTGAATAGAGGGCAGTGCTTCTGCAGCTTTAGCAGACACTAGAATCACCCAGAGGGCCCGTTAAAATACCTACTGCTGGCCCACCCTGAGAGACCCACTCAGGCTACCTGGTCAGCCAGAAGATTTGTATTCTGACCAGTTCCTCAGTCATGTTCAGCCTCTGGCCCCAGCAGGATTGCCCTTTCAGAATCACTGTTTTAGCAGCCCAGTAAGTTGCTTCCCTCTTTCCTTATCACTTCCCTCCCGAAGCTAAATAATAAAATTTACTGTGAAGCAAATAAATAAGCTTATTTGGTATAAAAAGGTCTGTGACCAACTGGACTTTCTTGTTTCCTGAATTGAACCTACCTACTTCTTTAAGAAATAAAAATAAATAAACAAACAAACATAGTCATTTTATGGTACAATTTCTAGGATGTATTGCTAAGTTGAAAAGATTAGGCAAAGAAAAGTACATAGCCTGCTACCATGTATTCAGGAAAAGATCAGAGGGATAACAATTTATATATGTAGTTACTTCTGCTAAAGAAGTGAAGAAAGCAATGCAAGGATTAACCACAAAATAAAACATGCTCTAAAAGGAGGGAGAAAACTAAATGGAGAGGGAGAAAAAAGCCAAAAATCTTTGAATTGTCTTCTTCTTAGATTGAACTTTGGAACCAGGTAAATTCTTTAGATCACTGTAACAAGAGTAGATCAGAATTAAACAGTAAAATTGAAACCCTGAAAATGAAAAGGTAGATGAAATAAATGAACCCAACTGTGTGTTAACAATCGTGTAGACAGGACTTATTCAAGTGGCTTTGAAACATAAAGTTTGGTTAGATATCCATAATAAAATTTACCATGGGGATTTTTTAAATCTGTAATAATATTGTACCCATAATATTGGCATTGCTTTCATGAGACTATCATATATTATAGGAAAAGTCAAGTAAGTAACCTAGACTTTCAGCAAAGTAAATATAAGATATAAAACCAGACAAAAACATCGCAGGAAAATTCCATAGACTAGAATATCTAATGAATACAGGTGCAAAAATCCTCAACAAATACTAGCAAACCAAATGCAGCAATGTATAAGTTTATATAACATGGCCAAGTAGGACTGCAAAGTTTTTTCAACATATGAAAAGCAATCAGTGTCATATAATGTATTAATAAAATAAAGGATCCATACCTCTTGGCAGATGCAAAGAAAAAAAGCATTTGATAAAATCCAATACTTTTTCAGGATAAAACACTCAGCAAACTAGGAATATAAGAAAGATTCTCAGTCTGACAAAGGGCATCTGTAGAAAACTGCCCTAACCTTCGTAATGATGAAAGAATAAAAATTTTTCCCCTATAAGATCAGAAATAAGACAAAGATATATCTGCTCTTGCCACATCTTTCCTGCACTGGATGGAGGCTCTAAGATAATTAGAAGAAAAAAAATCAAAGGCATCTAGATTAGAAAGAAAGAGAAAATATCTGTTGATCCCAGTGTGTGTTTGATGCACTGTGTATGTGTACATGTGTACACGTGTCTATACATGTACGTGGAATATCCTGAGGAATCCGCAGTGACCCTTCCATGTCTCCAAAGGGATGCACATGCCAGCTGCTGAAAAGATGCTGCCAGAATATCTTACTGAATTAGCTCAAGTCTCCACAACCCACTACCGGTTTACAGCTAGGGGTCAGAAGAATGTGCTAAGTGACACTACAGAGATGCAAAGGACAGGTTTTGGGAGACCCTGTAGGACCAATGGCCCAATTTCTTTGCAAACAAATTATAAGGAAGGAGGTAACTTACACAGAAGAGGTTTAGACCTGTCAAAGTATGTAGACTTTGTTCTGATTTAAACAAACCAACCTTCAAAAGACTTAAGACCAAGGCAGTCGGAACATGAACCGGATGTTTGGTGATATTAAAGAATGATGTAGATTTCTTTGAGTGTTGGAGGATTTCCAGTGCTCTTGGGGACAGGGCCTTCCACTCCCAAGCTTCCATGAGGCTTGTGGAGAGCAGAACCCAGGAGGGAGAGCGGAGAGGTTGAGTCTGTGAAGCCCGCTTCATTCTTCCAAATACATGGATGAGTTACTTTTCCTCCCCTGGAGAAAAAATGTGCAAGGAGCGATGTGAGATAGGAAAAAACTGGTTTTTTCTCCTATTATAGTCTCAACACTGAATATTTCTGTAATCAAATATGTGGGTTTATTTCCCCACCAACAAGCAATTAATTCTCTGACATTCGCTGCACGTGCTTGGAATTCAAACCAATTCTGACGTCTACCAGGAGTAGGAGTTCAGATCCCGTCCCACAAGACTGCCCCACTTCGGCCAGTGAGCACAACCCAGGCCTCCAGTACTTCTGACCCACCGGCTACCTAGGAGAGCTTCCCATGGCAGGCTCCTTGGGGTTAATTTGCTAGAGCTCCTCACGGAACTTTCCAGTTTATTACAAAGGGTATTAGTACCAAGGACAGAGAACAGCCAGGTGAAAAGCCACCTAGGGCAAGTTACATGGGAAGGGACATGGAGCTACCAAACCTTCTCTGGACACCCTGCCTCCCCAGCGCCTTCGTGTGGCCCCCAGCCCGGCCATGCTCCAAACCCACTGGTTCATGAGCTTAGGAAGCTCCCTCCAGCAGTTCACTCGGTGACTGACTCAGTTTCCTGCTTCTCACCCTTTGCTAGAGGATGGCAGGTGGGACTCTAGTGTTCCAGGTTTCTAATCACGTGTTGCCTTTCTGCGGAGCACCCTGCTCCTCCAGCATGTCAAGAGTCAGCCTCATTAGAACAGAAGACCCTCTTATCACTCAGGACGCCCCAAGGGAGTTAGGATCCCTGTGGTAGAAACCAGGTTTAAAAACAGTGCACATTAAAACAGAAGATCCTCCTAGCATCTCTAGGGCTCAAGAAATTACAAAGATTTTATAAGCTCTGCACCAGTTACTAGGGACAAAAGCCAAAACATACATGTTGTTATCAATCACGGTTGGAAGAGGCAGAGTATCGCCGAAGCTCTCTGGTCTGCATGGAATCATGGCCTCGTACTAAACCGGGAGTCTGTCTTTATTTCCTGCCTTGCCGCATGTGCATGGGTTAGAGGCAGGACTTGGGGGCCCAAGGAGCAGCAAGTTCCCTGGGGACCGAGGTTTCCCCAGCTCCCGCCTGCATCCCAGAGGCTGGTGAGGAGGTGGTATTTGCAGTTAGCTTGACCCTGTCCCCTCACTCCCCTTTGTGTCTCCCTCCAGCTGCAACGGCAAACGCTACCTGGAGCTCCTGCCCAACACCAGCATCATCATCCCCTTCCACAACGAGGGCTGGTCCTCCCTCCTCCGCACCGTCCACAGCGTGCTGAACCGCTCACCCCCAGAGCTGGTGGCAGAGATTGTGCTGGTCGACGACTTCAGCGACCGAGGTAGGATCAGCCCTTCTGGCCTCCACTTCCCACACTCCCTGAGGGATGGCACTCTGTCCCTTCCGCAGCAGCCTCTGTCCCGGGATGGCCTGCCACAAGCCAGGCCATAGAGCTGGCTGGGTACACTTGGGCTCATTTAGTGCCCACACAACCATTAATGGATTCTATTCTTATCCCCTGTATATCAATTTAGAAATACATTAAACACAAAAGAACAGAAGCTTGATAAACAATGGATCAAACAAGTAAAGGCTTCTCTCACTTTCATCTGTCTATATATCTTTCTTTCTATCTATAATGTAGCAAAAGATTCAGGACTGGTACAACTGGTTGTGTGAAGCTGTTCTAAAAGAACCAAGCCTTTTTTCTCTCTGTGTCTTTATCCTCATGGTCAGAAAATGGCTGCAGAGCCTCCAGAAAGTTCACCTTTCAGCAAAAGGGGGACGGGCAAAGGAGACACAGCCCTCTCCTGTGAGGCTTTGCCTTCATGGTCAGGACCATCCCCACCAAGACACTTGGCCCAAAGTCTGCCATCTGGTCATCCTATCTGCACAAAGGCTAAGAATGTGAATGTTTTGTGTTTTGGTCTTTCCAGTAGGGGCAGGAAAATGAGAAGCAAAGTAGAGGTGTTAAATAAACCCAATATTTGCCACCCCATTTCACAGATGAAAAAACTGAGGCCCAGAGAGGTTGAGGGACCTATGCTGGGTCACAGCTCTTAGAAGGCTGTCTCTCTGGCCCCAAGCATGTGAGTCTCACCATATACAGAACCCTTCACAGTGAGTCTCACCCTGTGACACTCTCTCAGTCTCGGGAGTAAGGGACACAGAGTTGGTCTAAAGATGAAACCCAGGAGGGAAAAGAACACCGTCCAGCCGGTAGCTTCTGGCTCAGCCCTGGCCTGGGAGCGTTCACCAGATGTAGCAGCACTGACAGCTGCCCTTCCCTCTGCTCACAGCCTCCCTGGCAGGAATAGCAGCGGCCAGAGCTGTCGCACAGGAAACCTGAGGCTGGGGACGATGGGCAGGCTGCAGCTAAGTGCGCACAGCTAGCTGGTTCCCAAGGAGGGACCCTGAGCCTGTTCCAGGCTCTAGTGCAGCCCTATCCAGCAGGGTGACAGCGGCAGCTTCAGCAGGAGCTCACCTGCCCTCGCCATCTTAATACAGCGCTCCCAGGATATGTGTGTGTGTGTGTGTGTGTGTGTGTGTGTGTGTGTGTGATATACACACCATTCAGCTCTGCTCTTCCCAAGTCTGTGAAGCCTTCGCCGATGGCTGATGCACACTTATTCTCATGGTGCCCTTTACTTTTCCCACTGATCACCTGCCATGGTGGAGTTAAAATGCATATTCGTGTAGATAGTGGCTGTTGTATGTCTTTCCAGCGAGGTTGTACACTGTGTGCCCTCCTCAGCGCACAGTCCTACTTCTTTGCAGAGAATGTAGAATTAGCATGTGGTCCTGTCCCTGCCACCTGCTAGCTGTGTGGCCTTAACTCAGGCGCTTACCCTCTCTGTTCTTTGTTCTCTCCTCTGTAAAACGAAAGCACAAAAGTACTGACTACCTCTGACTGTTAAAAGACCTAATAGCTGTAAAGTGCTTGGGACAGCGCCTGGCAAGAGTGGACATAAAAAGTAAATGTTTGAGCTCGTGACTTTGACCACCGATGCCGTTATTTAGGCTGTTTTGCCAAAGTCAGGGTTAGATGCAGACATGGGAGTATGAGTCTGAGTTCGGGCTCCTGACTGTGGCTGAAAGTGTTTCCCAGGTTGTAAAACCCTAAACAAGAGGGCTGTTTTTTCACCTTCCACCTAAATTTTCTCCCTGTCCCCTCACCCTCATTAGCAGCCCCCAGGGAAGGACACTTTCCAGTATGGCTCCTCATTTCTTCCTGACAACCAACCCTGGCTGATGCCTTGGGAGGGAGCCCAGGTCACAGAGAGGAGCCGGGGGTTAAGAAGCGTCCCAGAGATGCACTCACCTCCGAGGCCTTGGACTCAAAGCTCTGTGCTGTGTGCTGCTGCTGCCTTCGGCCTCCTCTCTCTGCTTTCCTTTCCCTGGACTCTGCTCCCAGCTGCTTCCCTGGGGATGGGCTGACTCCTCCTCCCAGCTGCTTTCTAGCTGCACTTTCCCCCTCCCCCACAGCCCCCAGGTCTGCCCCTACTGCTCACTCTCCCACTCCCCTGCTTTTGTATTGCTCCGGAAGCACCAGGGCCCTGCTGCCCTGCCACAGGATCCCAGGATCTCCATGTGCTGTTCCAGGTAGCCTCTCCTGATTGCTTCTCACGCTGGCTCTCTCCTCTCTGGCTGTCTTCCTCTGTGCACCACCCTTGTGCACAACTCTTGTGGGTGACGTAGTGGCTGTTTGTTGACTTAACGTGTTCATCATCAGTCTTCCACCCAGACCATTAGTGGTCTAGACATGAGTGATTAATAAATGTTTGCGAATTAGGGAATGAATGAGGAAGAAAGGAAAATGGTGGCTGCTCCCACATGCATTGCCAGCCTGCTTGGGGAGCCTATGGGAGATTTTCTAGGGTGAGGTCCCCAGGTTAAAGAACACACATGTGCCAGACATCAGCAACAACAGCAGGCTGCATGGAGCAGAGCAGAGCACAAGAGCCCCCTGTGTCTTTATTGGATAATTCTCATACAGGTTGTTATCTCACGTTTACATTCTTACATGGTGCCGTAACCAGTGCATGCATGCTTGGCTGTGCTAAGTGGTGGTTACACCATTGTGTCCCACTGTGCACCTGTGCTAGGCAAACAGGGTCACATCCTCAGGAGTCCTTAGGTGCCCTGGAGCTTTGGAGCAGTCCAAGTGGTTCCCTACTCACACAGAAAGCTAGCAAAGCCAACTGGACTGTGGAGGACTTGGCAGTTCCTGTGGTGACTGTGCTGCCAACATTTCAGGCTGGGCATCCTGTAAGCTGTTTTTCTGGAGTATCTGCTACCCTAGGTGAACCTTTCTCTGAGTTTCAGGGAGCACAGCACATTGTTTCTGAAGGCTTAGAAAAAAATCAAGAAGCAGCCAGATAAGACACATGCACTTCTCCTCATTCAGTTCAAAAAGAATTTCAGGACTCTCTCACCAATGATCAACCATGTCCTCAGAGCAGCCAAGGTTTGGGGGTGCAGAACCTCATGGGCACGGGTGGGTGTCCTTACCCCTGCTGCCTTGCATGTTTGCTTTCTGAAAAAGTGCACACTAGGAGACACTCAACTGCTTTAAAATGTGTGCAAACCACAGATGTAGCTCAACCTGCCTCTTTAACCGACAGAAGAACCCGAGAGCTGGGGCAGTGAACAAGAGCTCACAGCTAGCTGGTTGCCAGGGAGGAACAGGAACCCAGTTCTTAGACTCTAATGCAGCCCTGTATCTTCCTACCATAGCTGGGTGAGTCTCCCAGCAGGGCATTACTCCTTCCTGTTCCTGAGGGCATTGCACAAAATTCGACCTTCCCATTGTAATGAAGAGCAAACATTTTGCTAAAAAAGAGCTTATTATGGAAAGTAGCCAGTCTGAACTAAGAGTTTGGATCACTCCCCAATTTTTTGCTCAGCTGTAAAGACAGCACAACCCTTCTCAAAAAAGAATGTGTCAGTCTTAATAAAGGAAAAGATCTGTGTTCTAAAATGGCACTTTCCAAGTGTATCTGTTTCTCCACAGAGCAAAAATACGAACATGGTATGATGCTAATCCTCACACCCTAACCAATCAAGACTGCCCCATTTCACAGATGACAGTAAGAACTGAGGCCCCTGCAGCCCAGAGAACTCTTAGCCCCATGCCCTTCAGCCCTGAGTGTTAGCACTCAGATTGCACAACCTTCACTTTTTGGAAAAACAATCATTATTCTTGTTCCAAGAAGGAATCCTCAAGGCAGCTCTGGAAGAAAACTTACTCAGCAGTGATTGTTTTAAAAATGAGATTTGGGAGGAACAATTTTGGAATTATGGAGAGACCTGTCTAAAGTACAGCAAATATGGGCCATCATAAAAGACAGATTTTGCTGGGCCCCAATAAGCAGAGGCAGTTCACGGACTTGAAATTCATAGATGCTAACTACAGGCTAGATTGGCACAGCCTAGCAGAAGGCATTTTCCTCTGAAATGAGTCTCATCCAGGATCCCTAGGGCAACTCATTATAATTCCGCTGAGGGTCGAGACCTAGGGTAAGAGACAAAATTGGAGCAGATGAATTCTGGAAATGAGATCCAGAGCTTTGTGCAGGCAGCACCAGGGACCAGAATGGAGACAAACACTGACATCAGAATGATCCTGGCCCTGCTTACAAACAGAACATGACAGGGTTTTCCAACGGCCTCCAAAAGCTCTTCAAGGGTCTGAGTATCGCTTGAGGATGAGGAGCACTTGAAGGGGTTTCTGAACTTGTGAGAAACAGATAAGGACACAGGTGGACAGATCTGCCTCGGGGTCATACTCCCTGGACAGCAGGTTTCTGCTAGGAGAAGCAGAGGAGGTCTTTGTTCACTGGCTTGTTCCAATCCTCTTCTTCCCCTCCCTGCTTTTGAACAGTTCTGTTCTCCCAGAAACGTGGATGTGTAGCAGTAACCCTACAGGCTGGCGGGAATGGGTAGGGTGCAGGCATAAAAGGCTGAGCTGTGACTGCTTGACTGCACGATCTCCCACTCAGCCCACCGAAACACTCAAGCGGAAGCGTACCCAGGGAAGGTGCCCAGCAGGCAGTGCTTAGGGCAGTTGTTGGCAGTGACTGGTGCTGGCACAAATGTGAATGCTGCTAGCCTGGTGGAAGATCCTAGCCAGCCGGGTGAGGTGACACACACCTGTAATCCCAGCATTCGGAAGGCTGAAGCAGGAGGATCACCGTGAGTTCAAGGCCAGCCTAGGCTACATAGCAAGTTCAAGACCAGCCTGAACTACACGGCAAAAGTCTGTCTCAGAAAAAATAAAAAATAACAGAAGCCCCTAGTCAATGACACCAGGGTCCCAGGTCCTCTTTCCATGATGACATGTCGCTGTCAATCTGCATGCTGGCATCATGCCAGTCATGGGAGCATGTCACAGAGATTTATTTGCCCAGTGAGCAGTGATTCAGCCTCATCTCTCATCGTCCCCTCCTGTGGCCTGAGTCACAGCTCTGGAGCAGCCTTTCCCTATTCCCATCATATGATGTGGGTCTTTCACCTCTGTCAGGATTTATATTTATTTTTCTGTCTATTTGTCTTGATTTATTAAAGTAATTCATACTCACATCCTCAACAATATTCATGAAATGAGCTTTCTGGGCACTGTGCTAGGTGTTGGGGATACAAAGAGAATAAAATAGGCTTCCGATGTAGACTCACCTCATGACGGGAGAGAGACACTGGGCTCAGGGGCAGTCGTGAGACTTGAACCCATGCAACACTGTGGAGAGCCAGGACTGAGACGGGGTAAGCAGATACCTAGATGTTACTCGTCAGAGTGGGAGTGGACAGGGAGTGTTCCAGGCAGAGAGAATTGCACAAGCATGAAAGTCAAGGAGCAAATATAGGAAGAGTTGTCCCTGACCTCATCACTTGGAGCAATTACTGTTAACACTTAGGATTTTTTTTTTAATGGGCTTTATATTTTACAGCAGTGTAAGTTCACAGCCAAATTGAGCTGAAGTACAGAAAGTGGCCATATACCCCTCACCCCTCCCTAGACATACAGCATGCCCCACTATGGAAATCTCACAGCAGAGTGAGAACATTTATTACCACTGAGGGACCTGCATACACCTCCACATGATAAGTCCTGACTCCCCAAATCTGCTGGTTTCTATTGGAGTTCACTCCTGGTGTCGTACATTCTATGGGTGTGGATGGATGACGTGGATACACCATTTCAGGGCCAGCCAGAACACTTTCTCTGCCCTAAAAATCCTCTGTGAGCCCCCTGTTCACCCCTCCCTTCCCATCCCTGTAGTCTCTGTAGTTTTACTATTTTTCCAGAATGTCGTGTAGTGGGAATCACACAGTACGTAATCTCTTCTGATTGGCTGCTTTCTCTTCGTAATTCCCTTTGAAGATTCCTCTGTATCTTTCATGATAGCTCACTTCTTTTTAGCATTGTGTGGGGGAACTACGGATTATTTATTAGCTACTGAAGGTCATCTTGATTGCTTCCAAGTTTGGACAATGATTCACAAAGCTGCCATAAACATTTGTGCACAGGTTTTTATACAGACCTAAGTTTTCATCTCACTTAGTACTGGCTTAGTAGCTGGGTCAGATAGATGGTAAGGGTCTGTTTAGTTTTGTAAGAAACCTCCAAACTGTTGTCCAGAGGGGCCATTATGCCATCCTACCAGTGATGAGAGTTCCTGCTGTTCCATATCCTCACCAGCATCTGGCATTGTCATGTCTGGGATTTTTGCCATTCTGATAAAGGAGAAATGGTATCTCCCGTGCATCATTCCAGACTGTCCCACATAACCACACAAACCTGTATCAGCAGACAACAATGGACCCTGGTACTTACTGGGTGTTTACAGTGTGCTAAGAATGTTCCCTCATTCACCGCTCTGGTGGTTTCTGTCACGTCCAGCATGAAAACCACTAGCTTCTATCTCAGACCTCCTTTGTTCTACTTTCAAATTTACAATCTTTACAGATGAGAAACTGTGATGCAGAGAAGTTAAGTTGTCCAGGGGTTTGAGCCCTTGACTCAAAGAGGCAGAGCTTTGATTTCAAACAATGCATTCCGACTCCTGAACATTCAACTGGTCTTTGGGTTCTCTCTCTACTTCCCTCCTTGTCTCTTGGTAGCAACACACTGTACACATCACTCTACAGCTCCTTGCTTTCCCTGTTCATCTGTCACATCAATAACAGGAGCAGAGCTAACGCATTTGTTTTTAATAGCTGCGTAACACCGTATAGCGTAAGCCTAAGTTTGCTCCTCTTCGTCGCGCTTTCTGCAGTGCACACCAAAACAGCCCTAACTTTGTGTGCTAGTTCATTCTCCTTGACCTTCTGCAGTCATTTTCGCTGTCCTTATAGAGTTCCACCCCTGTCCTTTTCCAAGGCCAGAAAATAGTGCTGCATGTGGCAGAGGCTGGTCCAGGGCCCACAGCGTGGTTTCTTCCTCCCACTTTGTGTATTCACTGACCCAGGGACTGGCTCACTGTGGAGGAACCTGGCCTCCAGACAGGGCAGAGCCCCGAGGATGGGTGCGCACCCACAGAACACAGGTGCAGCGGGTCACACAGACACAGTGCCATCTATCTCGCTTCTGTGCACCTGGCCCCACCTGCCCTGTCACCTAGGCAAGAAATCATTTTCCCTCCCTGATGGCATGAAGGCCAGGGGGTAAAACTGTGGGTCACAGAGAATGTTGGTAGGTGACCCAAATACTTCCTTCCTGGGGACCAGTCTCTTCTCTGTGGATAACCACAGGTGACAGGAGAGATCAGCCTTCCCCATGATTGGTTCCATGATCTGAAGAATCCCAGATCTTGAGGATCAATTTCTAGGCTCTTACCATTAAGAAACCCACAGGATTTGTTGATTCTCTTGTCCCTTAAGAGCTCTGACATCCTAAACACTTCTCCCTCAGACTCCAAAGGAGAGAACTGCTAAGAGGATTAAAGCTGTTAGAGAATATTAATTAGTTTATAATGAGGCAGATCTATATACCTTTTTTGTAGTACGTGGCAGGAACACAGGATGCAAGAATCAATTTATTTGGGGGACATTTTGTGCATCTTTAAAAGATAGGATTTTGTGAATCGAGCACTTTATAAATGATTTACTGGGAGAGCAAAAAAAATCAAATAAATCGCTCAGATTGCATCTGAAACATCAGAAGCTCCAGTATTTGTAAAAGAATCATTTTTGTAGTGGAAAATAGCTGCATTATATTTTCAGAAAGGTGACATTTCTGTTGAGGCCAGTAGACCTTCTACATTTTAAAAACTTGGTGCAGCAAAACTGCTAAATTAAAGGTATTCTCCTGATTTTCTTGTGGGGATGAGAGTCTAACCTTTTCCATTGTTTTAGTGTTTCCTTAAAAGCATAATGAGGGAGAAGCAAAAGCCTCTGGAGGGCCTTGAAATAAGGTCCCCCAGGAGAGCCACAGAAATGCCCCTCTGCACACAGTCTAACTTCAGAAAGCCCGGCCTTCCTGCCAGCTGAAGGCTGAGGCAAAGTGTTAATTACCCAGGGTCTGAAAGGAGATGAAATTTGAGGCCAAAATAAAAGAGGTTCCTTAAAAGCCAATTTGGTGTAGCACAAACCAAACAGCCCTATTCACGTCATTCACATTTAGCTCAGTAAGTGGGGAGCTGAATGTGCTGATTTTGTCACCGTCACAGAGGAGAAATAGTAATAATGCTGCATAGCACCTATGTCGCACCTGCTATGTGCCAGACACTGTTGTAAGCAACTTAGACGCATCGTATCTAATTTTATAGGAAGCCTCTGAGAGCTATCATTTGCCTAAAAGGAAAATGCATATGTTGCAGGGAGTTCAAACCAAAGTACAAGAAATTCTTCTCCTCTCTGCACCCCACTTCTAAAATAAAACAGTACCTGCAAAACTTTTAGGTAGGTAGGAAGCGATCCTGATAATCCACGTTCATGTATTTGATGGGTATGTTTTTCTATTTTCACTTACTATAAATGCTAGCCAGGTCCACTAAATAGCACTGGCCTGGCAAGTTAATGAAACACACTGGCAAAGGGCAGGCATTAGCTCCACCCATCAGCCCATGGCAGAGACTCCCAGGGTCCTTCTTGCTTTCCTTGCAGAACTCTCAGCTCCTGCATGGTTCTGCATGCCTTATCAAGCAATCACAACTCCAGAGCCGGTTTGGGTTGGATGTGAATCCAAAGGCACCCTCACAGCTGTTAACACTGGACGCTTAAACTGTCACCAATTTTCAGAGCCAGAAATAGCCAATGGTTGCCAGCTCTGAGGATCTACACATTTGTACATCATTTATTTCCAAAAAAAATTTCCAAAACAAAAAATGTGCGGCACTGTGAATCAATATAGTGATCAAGGGCTTTGAGAGTTTGATTTGTCTTTTTGTTTCTTTCTCTCTTGCCTCAAATTGGCAAATCTCATGAAAATGTGATTTTTGCAGCATTGTAATGAACAAAGCAATAGGCATGTGTTGCACCCCCAGTGAGTAACATTCCTTCCTCTTGTGCACTTTAATGATGTTGGTTTCTGCAGTGTTTTAATTCCTGCATGCTACTCTTTCTAACTTTTGGGGCTCCTCATGTATACTAAGTCCCTTCTCCAAAAACTCAAAAAAATCCATTCCTTCTGGAGTGAAAAATTAATCTTACCTGTTTGCTTCCTAAATGTAAATCGCCCAAGACACCCGTGTCATTGATTAGCAGCCAGGAACTTCTGAGTAGCTAATAAACTGCTGTAGTGTGCTGTTGGCTCACACCTGTGGCGTGCTAATGAATGGGCTGTATCAGGCACTGCAGGTACCGTGCTGTGCAGTGAGGGTGAAAACGGGTGGGTTAGAATTCGCTCTGCTTCCTGCCGGCCTTCTCAGAAACAGAGCTTTTTCCTACCCACCGTCAGATTGTGGTCTCAATAACGACTGCACTCCAGCCTCTCTTCCTGAAGAACTCCAGCTGGCAGTCACCTTCCTGGAGCCACACAGCAGGAGCAAATGTTTTCTCCAGGCAGCAGGAAAGACAAGGCCTGAGCTTTCCCATCAGGCAGCTTCCGGCCACCTTAGGCCAGTGTTGTAACTAACCCTTCGTCCTGAGCAGGCATGACACAGAACCCCCTCTGCTTCCCCACACAGGCCAAGGGAAGATGCACATCATTGGGTCCTGCAGAAGCACACCCCCTACGCATTCCCTGTCGTGCCAGGCAGCCCCTAAATGCAGGTGTGCTTGAGGCCAGTCCCGTCCTGTCCTGCCCCATCCCAAGAGCCAGCACCTTCTCTTCTGGCGTGAACTAGAAGAGCTGATTTCCCAGCCCAAAGGCCACACTGTTCTCTTGGCTTGTGTGGGTTGGATGTTGATTAAGTGAGAGAGCCCAACACCTGGGCACACTCAGTGACCTGCCAGTGTGAACCAGAGTGTTTTTAGAATGGTACTAATTCTTCTTCCTCCTCACTGAAACTGAGCTTCCATCTGTCCACCTCAAAGTCTCCTTACAGGGATGAGATGAAATCAGTGTGAAATTGCATAACAAGCTAAAAAGTGCCATAAGAACATGGAAGAAGATCCCACTTTCCACGGAAGGGAAAAACCTAGAGGCGGATAGTACAGTGTCTTGGCTGAGTAAAAAGGAAACTCAACGAGGCCCACATCTGGAACCCGGAGCGCGTCCCCTGTGCCCTCAAGTTCCAGCTGGATTCAAGCTAGTGGCTCTCATCAGCATCCACCAAGGAGCTTGTTAAAGCGTGGGTTACTGGGGCCTCCCTCAGAGCTTCTGATTTATTGGCCCTCAAGTGGATCCCAGCTCTCTGGGTTCTTAACAGGCTTTGCAGATTACTTTGATAGCACCCAGAGGCGCCCAGTATTGGAGTGGGGGTGTGGCTTAACAAGACCTCGCCCGAAAGAAAAGTGGGAGTGAGCGAAGAAAGATGCTTAGACTGTGGAAAACACCAGGGTGGTGGGCCACCAAAAAGGGCTTGGGGCACGTGTGGGTGGTGTCGTCCTGGGGCACCATAAATGCCAAGAGATATGGCCCTTGTGGGAGAGACAAGAGACCTTTAGCCTGGCCAGAACCCTGTCTCTCTGGATGCCTCGTTATCAGTAACCACCTCACCACATTGGGCCCGTGTGGATTTATGGTCTCATGTGTCATTTCAGCTACTCTTCATTAATCCTGATGATCTTACTTAAATTATTAAACAGTCATATTCCAATTTCAAGGGCACTAATTATATCCTCGAGAGGCCGTTATTTTCTGGGTGATCAGATACACTCCGCCAACAGTAGACTGTTTTCTCCCCACTCATCAGAATTTATACTTGCAGGATTTTTTTCAGTTGCTGAGTGTGTGTTTTATATAACAAGATCTTGCACCCAAAGAGTTACAAGATAGTAGAGCACGAGTTCTCAGATGTTGGTGTGCACAAGAATCACTCAGGAAGTGTGTGGAGCACACAGATTTCCAGGCCCTGCCCCTGTAATGCTGGGGGTCTCCCTCTGGGTAGAACCCAGAAATCTGCCTTCTCAACAGCCATGTACGGCTACTGGTGCAGGGGACCCCAATACCCTGAGCTAAGCAATTCTGCCTTAGATGGAAAGAGAGCTCGAGGAATATTTGATGCAAAAGATACCAAGTGGTGAGAACAGTGCCCTTGTTTTCAACAGGGAACCTGAAACCCTCCGAGGGGACGGCTCTCATCCAGAGCCCCGTGACAGGGACGCTGCCTGCATCTCTGTCCTCGTGTGAGGATCGAATGAGAGATAATAGATGAGACAGCACTTTGGAACATATTCAGCACTCTATAAATTCAAGCAGGCACTATTATTGGCAAACCAGAACAGCCTGTGACAGAAATGACTTGGTACTTTCTCTCTAAATTACCATACTCACCTGTTTGAGCCCCAACCAAGGCCATAACTCTAAATTCACCAGGCTTAGGTGGATTCTTCCTGAAATGTCCAATAAAATTTTTTTGACGAGAGAATGTGCTTGGGTCCCTGCCTGATCCTCAATCAAATGCTTCCTGTTTGTTCTTTTGTGTGGTCCTGTCTCGTCTCCTCCAAAAGTGGAGCACCTGGCTTAAAAGCTCTGCTCGCCTATGATTCCCCCTGTTTTTGGAATACCCTGTTTTTATCTCTACCGAATGTCTCCCACTGCTAAATAAATTTCTTAAAACTGTGGTGGTAGAATAGGTTCAAGAACAGACGCTATGGCTCCAGTCACATTTCAACCTTTATTTTTAAATATTTCTCCTACACTCCTACAGATCCTCACTTCACATGCTCTCCACATGAAAAACCTCAAGTTCAAGCTTTTGCAAGTTATCCACATGGAAAGTCTATTTTTAAATCTGGAAGAAATTGAGGCTTCGCACTGATGGTGGGAGACTGTTACCAGGCAGTATGACCTCAAAATTCAGGGAATTTCTGCACTGTTTTCAACATCATTTGAAGATGACAGTGGGCATTTAGGGATTTGTCAGAGGTCATTTGGGTAGTTTGTGACAGGCCTTGCACCATGTACTGAGAGCAGCTGCTGCTGGCCAGCCATAGCCCCTCAAGACACAGGGTCCCTCCAGAACTCAAGTCCACAGTCAGAGCCTCAGGGTTCATCCTGAATCCAGGGCTCTGCTGCTGCTGCAGGACCTTGCCCTGTGCTAAGACACGAGGCTGCTGGCAGCAGTGTGGATACCCTGGGTGTCTCCTCCTTTTCCTTCAAGGACTCTGTGCACAGGTCAAATAGGAGCCAGTGCACATCCCTCTCTCTGGTTTACGGGGATGTGATTGACAAATAAAGGTAGTTTATATTTAAGGGATATACATGATGATTTGGTACACATATAGTGAAATCATTACCAAATTCAAGCTAACACATCCAGATGTCACTCTTAAGATCTACTGTCTTAGAAAATTTCAAGTATGTATTTCAGTTTTAACTATAACCATGATAATATACATCTCCAGAACTTACTCAGCTGATAACCCAAAGTTTCTGCCTTTCAAGCAACGTTACCACTTCCTCCACCCCTCAGTTCCTAACAGTCCTTATGTGACCCTATTACCATGAGTTCAATTAATTCCACAAGTAAGCAAGATCAGATAGCATTTGTTTTTCTGTGTCTAGCTTGTTTTACTTAGCATAATGTCCTTTAGATTCATTCATGTTGCAAATCGCAGGATTTCCTTCTTTTTCAAGGCTAAATATATCCCTGTGTGTGTTACATTTTCTTTATCAATCCATCCTTAAGTGGATATTTATGCTCCCATGTCTTGGCTATTGTGAATAATGCTACAGTGAACATGGGAGTCCAGATATCCCTTGGAGTAGAAATTTTATTGCCTTTGAATATATACCCAGAAGGGAGATGGCTGGATCATATGATAGTTCTATTTTAAATTTTTTTTTTTGAGGAACTTCCATACTGCTCTTCATACTGGCTCTACGGAAAATACAAGTCACAACTGATCTTTTAATGTATTTCTTGATTAGTGCAGTCATGTATCTGCCCATCTGAACATTCAGCTGATTGCAAACACACTACCTGAGGACACACTTTCAGCCATCTCTCAGGCATTTTCTCTTGTGACAGCCTCTGTGCGAGTATCCACAGTGTGCTGTGTCTAATTCCCAAAGCCCCCTTAGCAGCACCAGGAACCAAATCAGTTATCTGAATCCATGCAGGAGCAGTTCCCCTAAGGATATTACTGCTTTGTAACAGTGTAGTCTCACTCGAACAAGTTTTCTCTCTCTCTTTCTCTTTTTAATTTGAATCTAAAATTTGTTGGGCATTGAATCTTTGAGTTCTAAGAACCCAAGATTGGGTGACCATGAGCCAGTGTTAACTTTTCCATGCCTCAGTGAGCAAACCTGGCTGCTTCCCGAGGGAACTGTGCAGATTAACTGAAGTATTGCATGGTGAGGGCTTAGAACAGTGCTGACGCAGGGTGGCCATTCACCTTGATACCATAGAACTGCTTGACAGGAAGTCCTCATGACCATCTGGTCTTACTCATTTCACTGTTGAGCTATACCTCAAAGACTCATTCCTACCACAATTACACTGCCATTGCCACCATTATCAACTGAATGTGTGCTCAGAGCTGTTGAGTGACAATCTCACTGAATAGAGATTGGCATTGTCATCTGATGTTACTGACGGTGTTCCTGAGGATTAGAAAGATCCCACCTAGGACAGAAAGTGAAGGATGGCACAGGTCCAAACCAAGTTTATTTGGGTCTAGAGTAATACTCTAGGAGGTGCTATGTCCTTTGTGATATAGAGGTACCCTCTAAGGCTCTAATATTTTTATTCACCTCATTTATCTTCATAGATCATCCATTCACTTTAGGTACTTTGACTTTGAAAATCGGGGCCAGGTTAAGTCAGACTAAATACCCACCTATCAGGAGAAAGAATGAAAAAAAGTAGGAATTTTTCTGCCAGAATCCCCACTGCTGATTTGCTGAGATATTTTCCCCCTCTAAAGCAGAGTGATTGCCTTTCCCTTCAACCTTCAAGCCACTGGAAAATCTTAAATTATTCAAGACATTGAAGTTTTATTATCTGCTAGAAGAGTGTAATGTAATTGCGAGGTATCGTGTAAAGAGCTGTCTGTGCCAACCATCTTATTCTGAATCCCTGCTCCTGCATGGAATGGGAAGATATGCATTGATTTATCAGTGGTGCTTTTTAACTGCCTCAGATCAGTCCTATTATTCTTCTTCCACAGCCCCAGCCCCCAAATAAATGATTGCTGATGCAGAGAGCATTGAAATCATTTGTCTGTCATCAGGCACTTGTCCTTCTTCTGTCATTTGCATCCTGATAGAGAGCCTTATACTTGGGGGATTTTACTTTGATTATAACCTTTGGTCATGCTGGCTATCTGCAGTACCATCTTAGATATTAATTGCCCCACTTTGCCCTTTCAAAAATTCTATCACCCCCAAGTCATACTATGTTGGTTGTAAAAGTGTAAATGCCAACTCTTGTTTCATTCTTCTTTTCACATCTGTTTCTGTGCAGGGAGTACCTGTTCCCAGTGTTTGTCATCAGTGATAACAGAAATCTCTGTGCAGAGGGGTGGGGATGATGCATTATTTTTTCCTCCATAAATGCCTCATCAGTTCAGTGGCTTCGTGAAAAACAAAGTTCATTGAGTGACTTTTGTAGGTATTGGTATAAAAACAAGCAGACAGGCTTTGGTTCCAGCCCCGCCAGTCAGTGACTTGGTGCCCTGGAGCAAGTGGCATCGCCTCTGTGTGCTTCAGTGTCTGCATCCGTAAAGGACTCGTGACTGCTAAGACCCCACCAGGCTCCAAATCCTGGAACCCTAACAGCACATCCCTCTCCCCTATCTATCCAGAGTGTAAAGTTGTAACTCGATGCTTTATCTTCATCTTAATGAGAATTCCCAAGGCTGGAAAGTATTTGCCCTGGCACAGAATGAACAATAGCTGTGTTTTTATCAGCTCCAAACAGGAATGTAGGGGGTTTTTCATTTGTTTGTTTGTTTGTTTGTTTGTTGTTTTGTCCTAAATCTTGACTCTTGGAAGATGATTTTTACCTTTATTTTTCTTTCGTGGTGCCAGGGATTGAATTCAGGGCCTCACACACGACACAGCACTGTCCCACTGAGCCGCCTCCCCTGCCCAAGGTCTACTTCCTGTTACCTCCCAGATGAGCCAGGAGACTTTTGCCCTTTTTAATTTGCTATTCCAAATCAGCAGCAATAAGAGATCTGTTATTAACATCTGCAGGTTTTTATCTAAAAGAGAGAGAGTGCGTAGGTCCCAAGGCTCTCACCTGTGGTTAACCACTAAAGTCACGGTTAGCCACCACGCAGTTGGTGGAGTCTTTGATTTTAAGAGGAAATAATTGGGGTGGGTGTCCTGGAGGAGGTATCGCTGCCTCGGGAGGGAGGTTCCTGGGGAAAGGGAACAGCATAAGCTTGAGCACAGAGGCAGGATGGTCCGTTACCAGTGCTAGCAGGAGGCTGTACCTCTCCAGGCACTGACTTCTGTCCTCACTATGGAGCTTTCCCAATCCCCAAGGGGACCTTTAATCTAATGAAGGACTCCACATAGGAGATGCAGTCTAGGAGGTGTCACTTAAATTCTAAAAGAGCCTTTCCCCACATTGCATTTGGACCCTTACAGTACTCCTCACTTCCATGTCGATGTCTGTGCATCAGTGTGGACAGTATTTGAAATCACAGATTGTAAGAGTAAGCCAAGATATCCGCTTACAACGGTTATCAGTGACAGAGGAGACATAAGCCACAGCGCCCCCAGAATTTCCTAGCGCTCTCCTGTGCCGCACAGTGCCCCCAGTCACAGGTGGCTGATCTACATTTAAATAAATTAAAATTCAGTAAAAGTCAGTCAAAGTGAGCCACGTCTCATGTGCTCATAGCCAGACATAACTGTAACCAAGGCAGCACAGAGAAAGAAGAGCATCACGGGAAGTTCTGCTGAACCCCGCTATCCTCGTGAGACCGGTGCTCTCCATGGGGAGCAGCAGCTAGCACGGGGGTGCGGAGGCGGGACTCAGCCTGGTCTTTCCTCTGGCTGCGCCCTGGTGCGGGATGCTGAGTCCACAGCCCAGGGCTCAAAGGCCCAGTGCAACCAGCCCAGGAAATAACGTTGTTCTGACTCTGCTGGTAAGACTGAGAATCGACAGGCCAGCTCGGAAGTCTGTATCAAAACTCCTTAAACGTGAGCGTGGCCTTTCATCTAGCACTTCCAGCTTCTAAAATGTAACTAAGGAAATAATCAGAAATAAGCCAGTCGATGTATGTACATGGATCGTCATCATGCTGTTGTTTATACTAGCAAAAAATCAATAGAAACAGCCAGCAGTGTGCTGGTAAAAGTTAACCAGCCACCGGCTGCGGTGAACTTGGAGAGCCCTGATTTACAGCGTTTGCTGGTTCCTGTAGAAACACACCATAGCCGATTCCAAACCACCAGTGGAACGGAGCTAGCGGGAGATGTTCATAGTTGCCTCTCATGACACCCCAGCACACTGGTAGCAAATGGCCTGAAAGAAAAGAGGAATCTGGTTAAATAAATCGTGACAAATAAATGGTGTAAAGGTCTTAAGCATCACTGTGAGCCAATAACTCTCAGCTTTGAGTATCAGAATCACAGTCTGGTTAAAACCTAGTTTGCTGGGCCAGTTAAGAGTTTCTGATTTCCTCCTTCAAGGTCTAGATGAAAATTTGCATTTCTAACAGCTTCCTTGGAAACACAAACCCTGTTGGCCCGAGTTTATTGTGGCAGACTATTTGATGACATGATTTTTAGCAAGAAGATTCCATTTAAGAAGTGTGTGCAGATGCCTAAAAATGAAGAAAACTGCATGAGTGCAGTCCTTGCACTGTGCACAACAAGCACTGTGCTAAGTATTTGATTATCTGGTTTATCCCTTCTATTCTATGAAGATGTAACATTATCTGCCTCATGTTACATCCAAGGAAACTAAAGCTGAGAGAAGTAAGGGGTAGGGGCTTGAACTTGGCAGCTGGCCTCAGGGCCTGCCCTCAAGCTTCCCTGGTGGGCCACTTTCTGTCCACTCACCTAGGGCTCAAGTGTTTAGCCAGCTTCTGTCACAAGTACAAAATGCCTGAAATACACAATTTAAAGGAGGAAAGGTTTCTTTTGGCTCATGGTTTCAGCAGTTTCTGTCCATGGCTGGCTAGCTCCTAACAGAAACGTCATGCTGGACTAACATGGCAGAGGAAAGCTGCTCACTTGGTGGTAACCTGAGGCAGAGAGCATGGGGAAGGGCCTGGCAGGAAGGGGCAGGGAGAAGAATATCCCCTTCCAGGTCATGCCTCCAGTGACCTGCTGTCTCCAGCTAGGCTTTGATTCCTAACAGCACATTCAGCTAAGAGCCCATCAGTGGATCAATCCATGAATGAGTATAACACCCCCATGAGTCAGTCACCTTCCAAAAGCCCCATTTCTGTACACAAGAACTTTTGGAGAAGCATTTTGTTTTCTTTTGTGAGACAAGGTCTCACTTTGTAGTGCAGGAGGCTGGTCTTGAACCCACTGTGTAGCCACGCTGTCCTTGAATTTACAAGGATCCTCCAGTGTCAGTCTCCCAAGCGCTGGGCTCTGGATGTGATGGCCATCTGGGTTTGACATCTATCACTCCATTGACCATCAGGATTGATGCTGCTGATCGGCCTGGCTAAGCAGGTGTCCCCTTCCTCCCCCTGTGCTCCATGTGCGTCCCTCCCGAAGCTGCACACTCGGTGGCAAAGGACGACCACCCCCAATAGAGGAGGACCGTTCCTTGGTCAAGGGTATACTAGTGGTGCACTGCCTTGCTAGAACCTCCAAACAAGCTCCCAAGTTCTGAGCTTACAGGCAAGCTCCACCATGCCCAGCTTTGGGGGGATATTTTTTATCCAGATCATAACATCCATGGCAGTACAACCCTGAAACACAACCAGATACTCATGGTTATTTCTAGATGATAAAGTCACAGTTTTCTGTTTCCTGTATGGTTTTATGTGTTTTCTAAATTTTCAACAATTGTAGTCAGGGTTTGCAAGGAAATTGATTTAACATAGTACACATAATTTATAGGATTATGTTACAATATTCACCCAAAATGTCAAAAGCAGAAGCATACAGGAGATCTGCCTACACACTAGAGAGTCAAAGAATATACCTGAGGGACTAGATCCCATGGCAGTGTCCTCCATGAGTCCAGCTGGAGGCCTATAGCCCACAGCAATGTCTCATACAGTCTGTATCAAAGATGCGCACTGGGAAGGCCCAAGGGTCAGTGGTGGAAGCTAGAAATTCTGCACCAGCAGGACAGAGGATCTGTGCCAGCAGGCTGAGGGATCTGCACTGGAGTCAGGAAGTGATGCTCAAAGTGAGGACCTTCTAGAGTTCCACCAAAGAGAACTGCAGTCATCCACTGTAACAGCAAAGACCTGAGCTCCTCCAAAGATAGAACAGCTGAATTCATAGCAGTGCCACAGTTTTTCCGCAAGAATCAAGAGCAACAATCTCCAGGTGAACCTGACCTACCCAGCACCACGCTGATTCAGTTCAGCTGGGTGGGGACCATTAGTTAATCCACCCAGATAATGCAATATTTTTATAATTAGAAAAAGCATGTAACATCGTAAATGTAACTAGGAAAGGCCATTTCCCCTTGGTTCGCCGCTGTGTGTACACCTTGTCCTCGACATTCTGTGGTTTGGGTGACCTACACCTCTCTGACCCACAGCCCAGAGTGGCTGTCTTTGGCCACTGGCATCTGTTCACCACTTTGGAGTTCACCCAGTGTCCACTGCACGAAACCTGCCTGGTCCCCACAGCAATCCCACAAGCTAGGTCAGCTTCCATGTTATAGATGGAAGCACCTTGGGCTGTGACTCTTTTATGTCCTGGCTTCTATTCCTGGTGTTATTCAGCAGCTGACATTTAGAGATGAAAAAATGTGACTCAGGGGCCATGTGCCATGCACAAGGATGCAGAACTGATTCCAGGGCCAGTTTAGAGAATTTAAGAAATACACACAGCATATTTATTCACCAGGTCCCTGAATTGCTGACCTGGGTCACAGGGGCTGATCTCAGGCAGGACTTGCAAGGTTAGACTAACTCTGCCACCCAGGCTCGAATGGCCTTCACGCTCCCCAAACTTAGTGTGCGTGAGCACTCGGGTGGGAACAGACGTGCATGCTGCCAGCCCTCCTCTGGGGCACGGAGCTGCCCAGATAGTGTGAGTTTTCACCAGCTGAATCTGGCCTGGGACAGAGCACCTCAGAGCACCAGACACAGCTCTGATGGCACTCACTCCTTGGGAACCTTTGCCCCAGCCCTGTGAAGTGGGGGGGTGTTATCCCCATTTTGCCCATGAACACCCAGCCACTGAGCGAAGTTAGGTGATTTGCCTGAGATGGCAGAGCAAAGAAGCAGGAGCTGGGCATTCCCAGGGGTCCCACTGCTACTTTCCACCGGCTCCCTGTCTCCTTCCCCCGACCCCCCAGGCCTTGGACCTGTTTTGTGGCGGCAGCATGCCTTTCAGTTACGCGCATTCCGGCAGATGCTTATGTAGTGGCACATGCTACTGAGGCACCTTTCCAACAGTTAGTGTTAATTAGGCACAGTCCACATCCAGTGGCACCCGTGCTGGCAGGTGTGCAAACGAGACTGGCCCGATTAAGGAGGGAGAGCTCTGCCGAGTGCCTGCGTGGGTGACAGGTGACACAGCTGCTTAGGAAACTTTACTCACTTGTTTGGCTTCCGATGCCCTTAATCTCTGCATGCCTTTCATCGGCCGCGGTGATCACAGAGAAGAGATCTCACAGGGTCTCCAGCTCAGGTTGGAATGTCCCAGATCAAGCTCTATGCCATCTGAGGGTGGCACTTGAACCCAAAGTTCCTCCCCTGCTCTGACCCTTGTCCTCCTCTGTGCCTGGGCCCAGGAATGTTTTGGAGCTCTCAGTAGGAATGAGGGCTGCATGCTGACTCAGCAGATGTTCTTGCCCCCCCCCCAAAAAAAAAAATCTTTTTTTTAAATGCCAGAAGCGTGGCTTTGACCCAGGCTTTGTTTCTTTTTCTCTGGTGTTTGTTATGATTTCCTTTCCCAGGACCAGTGGAGGCCAAGGCATTTCCGTTTCTTTATTTTATTTTGGGGTGATGGTGGTTGTGGTAGAACGAGTGAAGCAGCACTTAGAGTAAAAGCAGCGCCCCGACACCACCACCCCAGCGCCTTTCAGTGTGATCACACCGTGGTCGATCTTATTATTGACCAAATCACTAGCCAGAGTTCTCACAGGGGAATGAAGATGCAGAGAAAACTCTAGTCACTCCTGTGGTCCAGGAAGTCCCCGCCGGCTGGAAGGGGTGGCCAGCATCCCTTGGGTGTGTTTAGTGGAGGGAGGAGCAGATCACTGACCCAGGTGGATCACTGACCCAGGTCATCTGTATTTTTCTCCACTTCTAGAAGTCCCCACAGAGCCCCAGCTCCACAGCAGGCTTTGAGTGAGACTTTAGGGGTACCCTGATGAACAAGACACGGGTTCTGTAGTGAACAGATGAGCCAGCTGTGAGCAGTTAGCAACTGTCAGTGGCTGGACTCAGAGGCAAGCGTGGCCAGCAGCACTCCACAGGTGGACACTGTCAGCCAGGGGCTTTGCCACTGGTCCCAGGTGGGGTGGCATCTTGGAGTAATCCAGAGAGGAAAGCAGAGGAGGTTTTATTCCAGACTGTGTCTCCTCTCCTGCACCCACTGATCAGAGCTGAGAGTAATTTACTGTGTCTGTCATTGGACCTTGGTGGCCCCTCAGACAGAGAGACCCCCTGCCCCACTGGGAAGTGTGCTTTGAAAGGCCCTGTTCCACCCGGGTTTCCTCGTGACCTGATGCAGGTGGGGAGCCTGCTGAGGGGATGGAGGAGCAGGCCTGGAGAAGAGACCCTTGAGGGCATCAGAGAAGGCACCCTAGCTTCGCAGCTAAGACATCCTTATAATGATGACACTTGCACATTGGTGGTGCCCCACTGGCCTCCTGGGGAGAGAAAGCGACAGCATTACAGCTTTCAGGACTCTGGGTGTGGAAACGGTACACAACCTGGGGTGTACTCATGCGATCGCTTCACTTCGTAGATATCATGTCATGTCCTGTCATCCCAGCTCTGGGTCCATCTGGTAACCTGGGGGCTGTTTTTGCTTATCCGACTCGTACCTCCCCAACTAGGCTAGAGTCTGTAGTAGGCCGCATTACATTGTGACATCGCTGTAATGGGGTACTCCTTAGCACTCTGTAGGGCTGGGGTGGGCACAACGAGGACCCGCGCTGGCTCAGGACAGGGTCAGGTGGCTGCCTTCACAGGATAAAGCCTGACACTGCCAGGGGAGCGGGGCTCAGAGCCCCACTGCGTGTCCAACCTTACCCCCACCCCGTTCCTCCTCTTCCCTCCTCACACTCCTTTTGTTCTCAAAGCCCGGGGTCACCAGCCCTCTGGTCTCTGGGAAGGCTTAACTGGGCCTTTCCTTGGAGGCCTGGGAGCTCGAATGCTGAGCCTGCTGTGTTGAGCCCTCATTACTTGGCCCCCCACTATTTGGGCCTGGCACCTACCTGTCCAGCTACTGAGCTACTGAGAGAACTGTTCAAAGGCAAGAGGCCAAGCACAGTAGGAGTCAGCCTACCTTAAAAGCTAAGTGATGTGAGCATTTGGGGTGTGTGTGTGTGTGTGTGTGTGTGTGTGCGTGTGTTTGAAGTAGTGAATGTTACTTTATATCAAGAAGGCAATGAATTTCTAGTACCCCAGTTTTTGGTTTTTGGGTTTTTTACCAATCATCTCCTGTACTTACGGTGGCAAAACTATGGCACACGTGCCACAGCAGACTGTGTGTATCATTGAAAGCTTTAAAAGGTTTGCCATCACTGTCCTATTTCCTGACTGCTCCTCCCAGTGAAGTGTTTCACCCCATTTCACAGATGAGGCCCCGAAATGCCAGGAGTAAATGCAATGACAAGCAGAAACACCAAAACGACACCCAGGAGTTGGAGGCAGATTTATTTCCATCGAGGAGCACTGAGCAGGATCCTTCCCAGAATATCAGGCCTTGATCTCTGGTGGTCCAGGACTTTTATAGGATGCACAAGCAGGAGGTACAAGGGCGAGGCAGAACAGCCCGGCAGTTCTTTCGATTAGCTAGCAGGGTGCAAGGGTAGATTAGTGATCATCAGTTCCTGAAGCTTGGGACAGTGGTACAATCAGGCATCCTGCATGTTTGGTTATGCTCTCATGGTTACAGGAGTCAAGAAAGTAATTGCAAAGCCATGAAGCAGTTACAGAGCTAGGCAGTTTCAAAAGAACAAAATTTTTAAAAAGAACGATTTCTCTTACACAGTTTTTCCCTTTTATAAGACGCACAACACACCACACTGGCTCCAGGGCTTGTCCCTTATTTCTGCCCTCCCTGTGGTCTCTGGATGGAGGCTCAAGGAAATCGAAACCCAGAAAGGAAACGAGTGACGAAGGGTCACAGCAAGGTTAAGGCAAGATTCACTGAGGCCCAAAGGCTGGTCCACACCGGGGACCAGCGCACCCATCCTCCTCCAGGTCACCCGGTCCGGCTCTGTGCAGGGACTTTGGAACTTCATTTCCTGAAAGTATTTCCTTCATTTCAACTCTGTTCTGGAGCTGAAAGCAGAAATGGATTCTGAAGTTGAATTCATGTCAGTGGAACCATAAAGGTGTCTCCAGCTGAAGAGATTACACCTGCATTTACAGACCTGGCCCCGCACCAGCTCCCTCCCTATGTCCCTGCCCGAGACCCTGCACCACACATGGCTCTGGGGTGATGCCAGGGTTCAGTCTGCAGACGCTCCCGCCTCTCCTTTCACGTGTCTCCGTCTGCACGGAAGGGAAGGCACACAGGGCGCCCTTGAAAGTGGCCGCTTATTTTAACGGAGGCAAGGAGGCAGGGAGGGCAGCTCAGGGTTGGAACAGCAGAGGCTCAGTGAGAGGAATCCAAGGCGTGAGCTGAGGTGGGAGGAGAAGGCCCTGCCCTCCCCAGACCTTCCTCTCACCATCTGGCAGCGGAGCAGAGGGCCACATCCGTGCTTCCCTGGCAGTTTTTTTTTTTTTTTTAAGTAGTAGAAGATTTTTCAGAAAGAGCTCTTACCTAAAAGCCAGACGTAGAGGATGCTTCTCCTCTGAAGGTGGGGCCGGAAGATCCTGAGAGAAACGGGGCCACCCTCTAAAGCCTCAGAGAGCTACGGGGGGGTGCAGAGCACAAGCTGGGACCTGCAGCATCTCTCGGGTGCCTCCTGAGCTCCTTAGGGAGGAAGAGCCGGCAGGATGGGACAAGTAAAAGGCACTGCAGGGGCTGACCTGACAGGGGCCTTGGATGCCGAGGGACCCCTGTGCTACCCTAGACCAGCGTTCTCCAGTGTGGGCTCAGTGGACCCGGGAGACAGGCGGGGCTCTTGCTATTTCCCTTCCACTTTGAGTTTTAGTCTCAAGCTGTTTTACTGACTATCAAGATACTTCTCCTTACAGTGAAGATTCACAACTAAAGCCTCAGTTTCTATACCAATAGCCACGTTAGTATTTCTTAGATGGATCCCTGGGTATGTTTACGAGAGAGGCCATATATTTTTTAAAGGAAACTTATTACTGAAATTTGGGAAGCATTAGCTTAAACCAATGTTTGCCAAGCAGGCACATTTTGATAGGGAAGAAGGTTTAGTAGAAGAGCAGCCCGAAAAGCCCAGGGTGCTGATGTGCAAATGGGTATATACATCTGTGCTCGCTCCTCTGAAACACCAGTGCCATCCAAAACATCTGGGGCCATTATATAACTTATGTGCGTGCATGTATATTAATGCATATATATATATCCTCCAGCATTGTTAGTGGTCTGGATGGTGAAATTACAGGTGGTTTTTATTGTCTCCTTGTTTCTTAGCCATTAAACTCTTTTGGTCTTAGAGAACTCCAGCGAATTACCCTTCCTTTGTCCTCGATTGTAAACTTCTGGCTTTGAAGAGTTTTACATCGAGGTGCTGAATATAGCTCTCCAGACTTCCTTATTTTGTCTTCACAATGATTTTTTTGAATTCTGATTGAGTTGCCAATGTTTGGAAAGTGGGGAGAATTCCCATAAAAACTCTGACTCTCCTGAGACCCTCTTTGGTCCCCCTGCTCCCCACATCAGGTCTGCAGGTTCCCTTCCGGCCCGTTTTCCCCTTGTTTGCAAGCCGTCCGTCCCATCCTGGGAGCCCCTTCAGCCTGGACGCCACTCCGAATCCCCTGGGGCTGCTCCTCCTGGGAGCCGGGTCAGGAGGAGCAGCTCTAGACACCTCTGTGGGCAGGGTGTAGGGAAGACGCGGGGTGATGAGAGAGGCTTTGCACAGCACTTGACATAAGATGGATGGGGGGACCCGGAGTAGCCCCAAGGGAGGCTCTGGCACCCCATCTTCTGTAATTCCCGGATATTAGATGGAACTCATTGGTGGGGTATGGGCACCTCTCCAGTGAAATTCACCTCTCTGAAAAGGCCACGCAATTTCCTCACTGTAGCTTGTGGGAGCCTGGGAGGGAATCAGACGTAGGGAATTCAGTGGGGGAGGGCTCTGTCTGACCTTGAGTGAGTATAAGAAATGGAATTCATAGTGTTGTGCATGGTGGGGGAGGTATCTCCAGGGAATACAAATTGGGAAGCTGAGTCTCTTGGGAACTTCAACACTGATGCCATTCTTCCGGGCTTGGAGAAAATAATTTCAGCAGCAGCAGCTGAAAAGAATTGATGTTCAGTCTGTCTCAGTCCCTGGATACTGAGCAGTCTGCATGCACTGTCTCACTTTATCCCAACGCTAGCAAATGGCGCTATAATCATCCCCCCACTCCTCAGATGAGAGCGCCGAGGCCCACCGAGACCCGAGTCTGGAGACGCAGTGTGGAGAGACGGCAAAGGTGCCAGCCGGTCTGCCTGGCCTGACGCCTGCTCTCCAGTGCTGTGCCAAGCGCCACTGCTCCTGCGTGTTCTCATTTCCCGTCTTAAAGATGATGCCCCCACTCACTGCATCTCTGAGGATGCTTCTCCATGAACAGCCTGCCTGGCAAGCAGAATTCCTGTCCCTGTGTAACAGACAGGACACGGGGGCAGGGGGAAGCGTGGTCTCAGCGTTCCTCTCCACCCTGGGCCTCCACCTGGCAGCAGCGCCAGGCTCGCCCAGACCGTCACCGTTCTTCAGAATGTGTTTCCGCAAGCCTCTCCCTCACTGCCTGTGCATTTGTCAGAGTTTGGTGTGGGTTTTTTTTTTTTTTTCCCTGCTTTCAGCCTGTGTTTGTACGAGCCTCACCACAAGAGCCTTATTAATCACTCGGAGTTGAAGGTTACCAAGAAAAATATGCCAGAGTGTGACAGGCCATTAGTATCTGTGTTGTAAGGAAACCAGTAATCATCTTAATTGGTGCGCGCTTTGGAGCAGAGCAGGGCTGTCTTCTTGAATGGCTGTCTCCTCCTTCCTATGCCATTAACACCATGCGACATGCACCTTCCTTCCCCTGCTATCCAGACTTGGCTTCTATCCCAGAACTGAATTTCACCCCCTGATATTCTGGGCCATCCTAACTGGACAAACCCTCTTTGCTCAGACCAGCTGGGCAGGGGCATTTGCCTGTAGCAGAGGTTTATGAGCTCAGTGGAGCTGTCCTGCCCCTCTGGTTGGGGGAGTTCGTACCCAGTCCAGTGGCTTTGGTGGTGAACAGATGGACCTCCTAAAACACAGGTAGCCCTGGAGGCCCGGAGCAGAGAGAGATCTGCCTACTCAGACCCCTTCTGGATCATTCGCTGTCACCAAACTTAATGGGCTGTGCTTCATTCTCTTCTCTCTTTAAACATTTTCTTTCCTTTAAAAGAATTTTCCAGTTCTCTTTTCTCCACCCCGATGAGGTATTGTGGGGAACAGGTCATGACCTGCTCTTTCAGAGAGGCCGTCATTTTCTGTATCACCTCAGGCCAAGATTTTTTCCAGCTTTGCTTTATCTAGTTTGTTTTATGAAAGCACTAGTTATTTTCTAAATATTTTATTATACCTAAAGGCTATGCTTTCAGGGATCAGTTCTGTAGTTCACTTCTAAATATTCTGTTACACCCATTATGCCATTTAAAATACATTGTCTCTCTTCAGTGTACCACCCCTGCCTTCCCAAGATTCTCTCCATGCTAAACAGGATCTGCTGATGAGATTAAAAACCAAGAAGTCTACTTCAAAGGGCAATTTGGAAGTATGGAAAAAATCATGACATACAGATCGCATAGTCTCGAAATTCCACTTCTGTGTCCATCCTAGAGAAATATTCACTATTTATCCTACGAGTATATCTAAGGATGCTCACTATGCGCTGTTTATAACACTACCAAATTAGAAACAAGCTAAATACTTGTCGGTAGGCAAAAAAGGAATAAACAGTGACACTTAGCTAAGTGTGGAATATGACGCAGCAGTTGAAAACAGTACACTGGGTCTAAGATGTGTTATAAAGTTAAAAAAGCAAGTTGCCCCCACCCACAGTACACGCACAGAGCTAACGCTTTATGTTTCCAGTGTGGGTGTATCCACATGGCGAGCCACGCAGAGAGGGCGTGGAAGGATGCGCTCCAAAGTGCTGACAGCGGTTCCCCAGTGAGCCACATCAAGAGTCATGACCAAAAGAAAGTTCACTCTCCCCTGTGTTTGTAATATTTAGTTATTTTCACAAGGAGAATAAGTTTATGTATTTCTCACTTAATTAAAAACTATCACTGTCTTGAAGAAAAGAAGCTGGTCGAGCCAATCTTTTGTTCCCTGCAAGGTTTTAGAGATTGGACATATTCCCCCTCCCAGGAGGGGATTTGTGTCCTAATCCTTTGTAGGCTGAATGTTTGTTCTTTTGTAAAACCTTTATGTAATACTCATAAATGCTTAAGAAGTGCACCTTTTTAATTGAAGGATATTATGAGTTACCTCTTCATTGTTTGTAAACAAGGTTTTTTCATTAGTGAGTAGTCAATGGACTCTAATTCCCTGCATACACAGGTGTTTTAGGTTTCTGTGCCTTTGCATGGGCTGTTCTTTCCACCTAGAATGTCCCCCTGTGATGAATTCCTTCTGTCTGTGTGTGTGTGTGTGTGTCTGTCTGTCTGTCTGTCTCTCTCTCTCTCTCTTCTTCCAGGCGGCCATGGGATGAGCAGCTGTTCTCTGCCCAGGCCCTTCTACGGTGCTCTTTCTACCTTGGAGCCAGCTTTGGACTGAATCCTCCAAGAGAACTATGAAGCAAAATAAACCTCTCCTTTAGGTGTGAGTGTCAGGTAGTTTGTCCCAGCAGCAGGCAGATGCCTAAGACGGCATCCCTGTAATGCTACCACCAGTCTTTGCATGTGCTTCCATGATTCAAGGATGCAGAGTGGTTAGGAGCCCAATACCTCTGGACGCGTGTCTCTGTGCTGCCACTTAACAAGCAGTGCATAAGAGGCTCCAACTCTCCAAGCTTTGATTTCCTCATCTCCCGGAATGGGGCTGACAGCCCCACGTGGTAGGATCTTTGTGAATATTAGATGAGATACCTGAGGGACACTTAGTGCTGTGTCTAGTGCAGAGGACACTCTTAGTATCTTCCAGATGTCTGGGTTATTCTTAGGGAAGTGTCTCTTTCTATAGACCTGGAGCCTGCGCTTGGTTATCCTGGTTTCTGATCAGCCTGTACCATCCAATCAATACTGGGGGCTTCACTAAGGGTTATTTTGAACTGTAAGGAAACCTGATCTGGGCCTTAGGGATTTTCTACTGAAGAACATTAAAGCCCCCAACATATGATGAAATATTTTTAAAAGCCACTTAGACAGTGGTTAATTGGTGGTAATTAATTTATTTTTTGCATGCTTATTTTTAATAATTGCCAAACTGAGCATGTATCACTTCTTTAATTTTTAAAATGCTCCTGCCTCCTGAGGTGGCAGTGATCACCCACAGGAATGGGGTCAACAGTGGCAGCCAGGTGCTGTGACAGTGCCACAGCAGTAAGAACTAAGGGGCCACAGGGCAACCCTGCACCTCAGATCACACCACCTGCTTGTGGGGGGATGCTGCTTGTCCCTGATTCTGTGACCCAGATGTCCCTGATTCTGTGACCCGGATGTATCTTCATGAGAACAAGCTGCCTCTCCGGGCCTAAAAACTTCTTGCTTGGCTAAGCATTCTCACACAGTGCTCCCCCAGGTGGTTGTGCCTGGTGATTGTGACTTTAGGATACCCCAGTTCTAAGCAACCCCTTCTGTTCCTACAGAGCATCTGGGTATGGAGTGGAAAAGAGACCCTTCCAGCAGCAGTGGGCATCCGTGTGGGTGTGTGGGTGCACGTGTGCACATCTTCATGTTTGAGAACTGAGCAAATCAGACTGTACAAGCATCTGTCAGCTCCTGCACAGCAGGAGAATAGGAAAACCTGTTCCTCACAGATCCGGGTTCAGACACAGCTCCCAGCCCACATGGCCTTGCACGCGTCTCGTGAAGTTCCCTTGCAGGCAGCCTTCCGTGTGTTTCTGACCTGACAAGTAAAACAAATACGACCCTGGAAAATAAAAGTTGTTCACAGGTAGGGTGGAGAGGAAATTACAGGAGTAAACAAAATAAGCTAGGACTTACGAAAGGAAAGTAGGGTAATTACTAAGTGGCTCTCAGGAGGCGCTCTCAGGGTGAAGGAGTGAGGCTCAGGCTGGATTCTCACCCTCCTTGGAGCTAGTGGTACAAACAGGCAAACAATTCGAGTGCTGGAGAGGGCCTGAGGGGCCCTCATCCCACCATTTACCCAACCCTGAGCCTTTCCCAGCGTTTGCATTAGGCCCCGGCCCCCATCTGCTCCCTCTGGTGATTGAGAGAGAGAGAGAGAGAGAGAGAGAGAGAGAGAGAGAGGGAAAGAGAGACAGACAGCGTGGTGTCAGGGGCAGGGCGCAAGTTACAAAGCCACCGAGTCCCTTCTTCCCACCAACCAGCTGTCAACTCAAGGCAAAGCCTCTACCTTTCCCAAACTTTGGCACTTTGTCAGCCAGAATGGAGCCCCCTCCCTCCCTGGGGGTGGTTCCGGGATCTAGTGAGACAGAGAAATAAAAGAATCTGCAAGTTCTATAGGTGCTGATGCAGAAAGCTGGTTGTGACACGCTATTAAGAGGGGAAGCAGGCCGGTTTCAGGGAATGTGCAAGGGTCAGGGCCTGGGAAAGGGCATAGGAAATGCAGCACACCGTCCAGCGTGGCTATGTCTAGGAGGGTGACTGCTGTGGCATGTCACTCCGCTTTTACCCTCTCCCGGGATGACTGAAACATTTTTCCAAAGACGCATCACATTTGGAATCACAAAAAAGAAGACATTTTCCATTTTAGAAAGGTAAAATATCCCAATAGTTTATATCCAAAAACTAAATCACCTGTATCACTTGTGGCCTTTCTTTCCACGCAGGCTGTCTGAATTTCCGAGGCATATCCTAATGCGATTTTGTACTAGCATGAATGTGGTACATCAATGGCCTTAAACTTCAAACAGCAGAAACAAAAAGACAACAAACAAAAAATCAATAACTGCTTTAGATTCTGCCTGATCTGCCTCAGGGCCTTTGCATTTGCTGCCACCTGACAAGAACCCATTGTCCTTTGGTGTTGTCTTACCGGTAGGCAGGGGTGAAACACAGCCTTCCCTCAATGGACTTGGATGCAAAGGGCAGAAATACTCCCTTCTGTTAAGTGGAGAGTGATATTTGGGTAAGAGCTTCCTGAATGGTCCATTCTCCGGGACATAGCCTGCTGCCAGCGTGCCTTACTTCCGACACCACCTCCTGTGTTTGGAGACTCACTGGTAAATTCCTGGATGGCAAAGCCTCCCAACCATCCTTTACATCTTCCCTTGGGTGACACCTTGAGTCCCCTGGGAGCACATCATGTGTGTAGCTCTAGAAATAAATACATGCAGCAGGTGATGAGCAAACCACATCAAGTCGGGATCATTTACCAAACATCTGTTGGCACCTTCCATATGGCAGGCGCCGTGAGGGAAATGAATCACTCTGGGCCCTGCCCTCCAGCCCTGTGCCAGGCAGAGGGGCGCAGTCCAGCCCCGGAGCCTGCATGGAGATGCAGAGGGAGCTGGAGCAGTGTGGGGAGCATTCTGAGCTCAGCCGGGGGCGGGGGGAGAAGCTCCTGGACTGGGCAGCAGAGAAGACACCCCGAGCTGAGGGACACACAGTACACCTGAGCTGTGACAGCAGCGTAGGAGGGATGAGACCCCAAAGCCCCGTGTACCCTACGTGAGCCCCTGGGGTGGCAGCTTTCCTAAGCAGCCAGAGATCCCACAGAGCCTGCTGAGGTGCTCAGCACCCCAGAAGCAGCCCTCCATGATACATTCCAAATGGGCCGGGCGGGTTGGGGTTTGGGGGAACAGAGCGTTGATGGTAGTTGGCGGGGTGCTTGGAAAGTGCTGACATACGTTCAGCTTATTCTTCCGTGAACTAAGCAGGAAAATTTCCCCCAGGAGACACTTTGCCCTTTAACAAATATGAAACTTGACAAGCCAACACTTGCCGGAGTGAACATTTTTTACCTTCTTTTTTAATAACACCTTAACCGATAGGCATGGAAGCCAGCATCCTAAATGAAACACGCTACTCTCTGACGCCTGACAACGTGACATAATTTAAGAGCAGCTACCCAGGCCCACAGCTAGACTCATCCATGCTTCTGCTCCCCTGGAGGGGCTCCAACCTGGCCAGAGAGCAGAGAGGGGCACCCGCCTCCTCTCCTGGTTTGCAGCTGATTGGTGGGGAGTCGCTTTTGCAAAATGGGGGAGGCTCTCATTAACTTGACAGAGGCGTTTTCTGGAGTGTTTTTATTCACTGTCTGGTTATTACATGGATTTATGGCCCTGCCCACCCGCTGAAAAGGGACCGAGGCATTTAGTTGAAATTAAAAGTACAGACAAGGCTGCCTGTTTAGATAATAGCATCTCTTTTTTAATAGATTACTCATCTTCTGCAGAACGGGGAAGAGGAGTTAATTTGTGTGATGAAGTGCTTTCTATTTCTGAGAGCTAGCTGGTGGAGTGGATGTGATTGTTGGGGGGAGAAATGCAATTCATTCTTAAAATCACCAAAGAAAGGCAGATCCAAGCCAGATATGTACACCACAAGGAGTGGGGTAATTTGTACAGAGGGGCTCATGTTTTCAAAGCAAATGTTTGGGGAAGGTGCGGTTTGTCTTTAGATTACAGGTCTTCCCAACCCTTTGTTCTCAGAAAAGTGCCCGAGAAATAAACTTCACTTGTTAACCTAAGTAGCCAGACTAGCAGGCCCCCCCTGACCCCAGTTACAAGGGATGGTGACAAGAGACAGGTACAGCCTTGAATCCAGAGGCCCCATCATGAGTTGTGTGACCTTGACCTTGGGTGGTGCTGGACCCAACATAACCCTCAGTTTCTGCAGCTGTTGTGTAGGTTGTTCTCACAGGGTGGCAGTGAAGGCTGTTGTATGGCGTAAGGTCTGCCGAGCATGGGACCGTGCTGGGGGCCAGTAGGGATACTTCCACTTCTGCTCAGCGACTCCCTTTGATGTCTCCTGGACAGAGAGTCCTGTAGCCCTCAGAGTCTCCTGCATGAAGCTGTGTGCACAGAATCTTACTGAGGACTGGATGGGCATGGCCAAGGAGGGTTTTGACCTTTCAGAGTCCATAACACCCAGACTGCAACCCTGTGGGTTTCCTGTGCTCACTGAATGTGCCTCCATGATCTATCTGTATTTTGTTACAGATCATCCCCATCGGCATTTTGTCCAAACTCTTCATTCCCTGTCCTTGCCCCCTTGGCCAGCTGCTGCCCACAGGCACAGCACTCGCTCCTCTGTGAACTCCAGCGGGAGTTCACTCCAGCTGCCTTCACCTCTTCACTTTCCCTCCCCGGGCATGCACTGCCCTGAGCTTCCCAGGAGTACAGACCACATGCTCACCATGTGCAGGTTATACAGGAGTGAGTGGAAAACACCGTCAGAAGCTGAGCACCATTTTAAAAACTGATCACACCATCAGGAGCAATGCTGCTGGTGGCACTTGAGTTCCCAGCCCAGCAGCTCACCTGCACGGGTCTTGCAGTAAAATAATTGCCATTCCAGAATAAGGCATTGACAAGCGCAGCCCTCCCACAGTATCCTCTGGGAACAGATTCCAGATCCCCTGGAGATAACAAAATCTGCAGTGGCACACGCCCCTTATAGAGATGCGGTGGTACCCACATAAAACCTGTGTTTACTCACTAGTGTACCTTAAAACGTGTAGGTTACTTGCAATGTGTAATACAGTGGAGACCCTGTGTAAGTATCTGTCATACTGCACTGTGTAGAGCATAATGACAAGGAAAACTCTCTGCATGTTCAGGACACACAATTATTATTATTATTTTAGTATTTTCCAGCCACAGTTGGTTGAATGTGAGGTCACACGGCCCAAGGATAGGAGAGCACACTGTAGAAGCGTTCGGCTGCTTCTCTCCCTGTGCTCATCACAACCATTTAGATACTGAAAATGATTTTATTTTTTTTCTCCTTTGTGTCATTTAGTGCACTATGTGGAATTTTTTTTCTCAAGAGAGCACTAGATAGATTATATTACTTGTGAATTTTATTTTTAAAAATTAAAGGGTATTGTATAAAACAGCTGTGACAGAAAAACACATTGAGTCCGAGAGGCCTGGAAATCTCCAGATTGAAAGTCAGTGACCAGATGTTGCAATTACGTTGGCCTCTGACAGCGGGTTCGGGCCCAGTTCCCTGATGTCTGCAGAGGTCTTGGTGTTTTCAGCAGCTGAGACAATAGGCCGACAACTCTGACACACACATTTTCCTATCAGCCACTATGGTAATAGGTGGGCAACTGAAGTATGCTCTCTGGAGTCTTTGGCAGAGGGAAATTGGCCATTTGGGAGGAACAACTTTCTCTTCCTGTTGGTATCCCAGAGCTCTCCAACCAAGAGAAAGTGGTTCTGGCGATGACGGAGGCAGGCAGTGGGGTGATAGTGCTGCTGGGAGAGCTGGACTCTGGGTACATCCTTGCGCATCCTTAGAAATTCAGTAACAGCAACAAGTGTCGTGAAAGGGCCCCTGGCCTTGGTTTGCAGAAGACCGTCTCACCATGCAGTGTGGCACCTTTTAACACTATAGGTTCCAGAATGGGCCCCAGGCCAGAGTTCTTGAGATTGTATCAGTAGATTCGTTCCTTTTTATACGTCAAAAAGTTTGAAAGCCGATGTTCTCAGATACGTAAACCCTAGACTCTATAGGACAACTTGCGTGTCTGGGTGAAAAGCAGCTTCCGAGGGGGAGTCCTGGGAGGAGGGTCACTGTTTCTCAGATCTTTTCTCCCTTGAAGGAAAGAGCAGGATTTGAGGAGGGAGGTGAAGCGGGGGCAGATGGGAAGCAGGCAGGTTGAGCAGGAGGCAGGCGGGGTGGAAGTCCTCTGAGCCAGCACCCGTCCCCCTCACAGGCCTGCTGGACAGAGGGGTGGCAGCATCTTGAGTTCTTTGAGGGACTTCAGTTTTCCCATTATTCTAGCAGGGAGCGTGGATTCTTTTTAATCCTTTAGAGATGCTAAGAAGGTCCAGATGATGCAGGCTTCTTTCTGGGAGGCCACATCCCGCATTGTGTTCTTTCTGTGGTCTCACACTCTGTCGTGGGTAAGACTCGCTCGGAGGGCTTGTTAAAATGTAGGTGACTGGGCCCCACTCACCTGATTCAGAAGGTCCAGATGAGGTGCCACAATGGGTGTGACCCAGTAAGTCCCCAGGCAACGCCGGGACATCTAGTTTAGGACAAGGTTTGGCAAACCACTGTGTTAGGTCAACAGAAAATATTGTACCCAGCATAGCTCCTGGCACACAGCAGGAGCTCAGGAAGGGCTGTCTTGATTAAAATGAACCGAATTCACCCCTGGCAAAAATACCTTTGCTGAGGTATACTTGGCTCACTGTTATGCTTAAATTAGCTAACGAGAAACCCACATCCAAGGAGTGTGAGAAAGGTCTTCAGCTGAACTCTTGAGGTATCTTTCAGCTCCACCACTCTCTGAAATTCCTCCAGTACTCAGGATCAGAACGTGTGTGTCTTGCCTGAAGCACTGCCCTCTTTCCCTTTCCCACACAGTAACCGATGTTTTGAGCCAGCTCTCCTTCTCAACCTCTCTTTTAACTTTTCCTCCTATTTATATTTACCTCTCTATGAGTTTCTTAAAGAAATAAAAGCCCTGGGAAACCCAGAGACTTGATTATGGAGATAGAACCTGGCACCTTCCAGATAGAATAGAGTGATCAGGGGCATCAAGAAGTTGTGCTATTACTGGGTTAATAATACCATCTTCGTCACTGCAGACGCCTGGATGTTCCACCCGGCTGTCTGAACATAGCTGTGCAGAGAACACTCTCTGAGATTCACAGGGGCATAACTCTGTTCTAGGAAGCAGATGAGCAAGACACTTTAACAGCCAGAGCCCCACGGAGCAGAGACATGACAAGACCCAGAACACCTGCAGGTACCGACTACCCCAGCGTACCAAGGGCAGCCTGTACGGCTGTGGCCTCTGCAGCCTCCTCCTCCCTCAGCACCCTGGCCATGCAGTTCTCTCCAAGAGCATGGGATATACAGGCAGCTTCTACATTTTTGATGCTCCTCAGCTGGTGTCTCTGCAAAGCTTGGAGGCATCGCAGCTTGAAACTCTGATGTATTCCACTTAACTTGGGACTTAACTTGATTGCTTATATCTGGAAAGGTTTTTGAACACCCAAGCTCATTTTGAGTCCTGTCTTCAGCACTTAGCTTGCTAGCTAGGTAAACAAGGGCAGAAACATTCTCCCGACTCCACTCGCCTCACCTGGAAATGAGGGTGATGCCCTCACAGGATTGATGTGAAATCAGGTAAAACAGTGGCAGTGGGGGCAGGCGTTCAGCAGTGATTCACCGCAGCCTCCAGCTCAGGTCCAGGCCTGAGAGAAAGCCCGGTGAGCAGAGCCATTCACAGCATGTGCCCTTGTGGAGCTGGGGGTTTAATGACTGAGACAGAGTCAGGCACTGCCCAATGTGTTGGCGTTCAAGCTGAGTGCTTCCGAGGACAAGTCCCAGGGCTCAGCAGCAGGCTGATGCAGGCACCTGCTGTGGTGTGGGAGGTTAAGGAAGGCTTATGTGGTGAGTGGAGCGTGTGCCGAGCAGTAATTAAAGAAAGGGATTGGTGGAGAAGCTGGGGATGGGCCGTGCATGCACAGGGCAGGCACGGGCAGAGACCTGAGGCTGACGGGCACATCACAGGCCTTTGAGCCCCTGAGGGAAGATGGTGAGAGTAGGGGAGAGCCACAGGCTGACGCTGCACAGCTTTGATTTTTCAATCCTGGGCAAAGGTATCAGGCCTTCTTCTTGGAGCCATGGGAAGCCATTGGAGGGATTTAAGCAGCAGTAGACGAGTGACAAGATGCAGTTTACTTTGTGGAGACATCCAAACGGCCACATGCAGGCTAGGCTGATGAGGAGACAGAGTCCTGCTGCTGCAGTTAGCCATGGACTGCAATGCTAGGACAAGGGACAGTGTTACCACACCTTGTGCCCTGGGCTCTGGCCTTGTCCCCGGCAGGTCACTGCTGCAGTGCTAATGTGTGAGAATCTCACCACTTTATAACAGTTTTCTGGGGCTGCTCCAACAAAGATCCCCAAAGCGGTGGCCGAAAACAACTCCAAAATCATAGTGTTGCGCTCTCTCTGAAGACTCTAGGGAGCATCCTTCCTCACCTCCTCCTGGCCGCTGTTGCTGGCACCCTGGACATTGTGTGGGCCTGGACACCCCACTCCGTGTCTGCCCCACTGTCATCACACAGTGTTCTCCTGCTCGTCCAAATTCCTCTCTTCTTTAAAGCCCACCCGCCTTGGGTTGGTGGCCTCCCTAATCCTGTGTACGTCCTCCAAGAACCTGTTTCTGAGTAAGGTCACATCCACAGGTTCCAGGAGCTCAGACTTCAGCATATCTCCTTAAGTGACAGGTCTTCTGGGTGCCACTCCTCCTTGCACCATGCTACCAGGTGACCCAGCCTTGGTGTCCCTGAAGCCCTGCAGAGAAAGAGACAGATAGACAGACAGACAGGTCAGTGTGGCATACATAGGGCAGGAGGGAGAGCAGAGGCCCGAGTTCCTGTCCTCATTCCAGCCTCAACCACCAGAGATGAGGTGGCACCCAGCGCTGAGCTGACTCCCTGTTTCTGGGGAACAGAGCGAGCACTGCCCCTCTCAGCTGTAGGGCCCCACCCCAGCGTGGCAGATCTCGGTGGGCGGGGTAGAGATGAGCTAAGAGGGCCGGGGTGATCATTTCTGAAGCTGGGTTCAAGGTCCACAGGGCTCTTTATTGTGCTTCTTAAAAATATGTTTGAAATGGTTCTTAATTTTCAAAATATGGTGTTATGGTTGATACGCTGTGTCAACCTGAGAAGTTTAGAAGTTTAACTGAGAGACTCAGCAGGGAGCCAGGGTCCTTACTTTGTAAACATCCTCATCCTGTGCAAGAGGAGAGCAAGGAGCTTTTGTGAGTGCTGCACCCCCTCTGGCAATGCTGGGTTGGCCTTTGTACAATATAAGGGAAGAGAAGACACTTGTTCTCTCCCCACACACACACTTTTTTGCTCTGGCAGCTTCTGCTGGCTGCTGCCTTGAAGTGTTGTTGCAGTACCATGCCACCCTGCCTTGGAGCCAGCTGATTATGGACTGAAACCTCCACAAACAGCTCAGTAACATCTTCCTTCCTTCATTTAAGGTGCCCAGTATTTTGTCCCAGCAAGGAGAGAAAAGTAACCAAGACAAATGTTTAACAAAGGATTGTGTGAAGCTTTGGGAAGTGACTTAACTTCTCTGTGCCCCTAGTTTCCTCTTCAGTAGTGGGAGCACAGGGCCAGCCGCCTGCCTGCTTCTTGGGAATATCTGTAGAGCTGAAAGGAGCAGGTGTGATGTTCCTGGGTTAGCGATGTGCATAAGTAATAATGATAACATTGACCGCTGTTTCTAGAAATCAGATGCCAGAGAACTGTACCGAGCCGAGCTGGAGCCATCACTGAGCTTTCCAGACTCACACAGCCCACTCTGGCCATCTCCAAAGTCATACCTGCCACGTGGAGCCCGTCTGAGCTGGTGTTTCCCGACTTAGAGGCTGAAAGGAAGATACGAATGCAAACAGGTCATTCGGAAGGAGAGTTGGGCAAGGGAATAGAACAGTGCGGAGAGGGTGGCCGGTGAAAAGCGGCCTGCGATGGGCGCCGCTGCAGGCAGCCAGGGTGCGGCCCCAGGGGCAGCCAGCCCGCAGGATAAGTCCCAAGCTCTCTAGTCAGTAAGGGCTCATCTAACTGCTGCTTCAGGCTCACGAGAATGGGGGCTCACCACCCCGGGGTCAGCCTCAGTCCTTGCCAACGGGGTAATATGGACAGAAGCAATTTTGTATTTTTTTTAAAAAATCAGGGCAGCCTCTGAAATAGGGATGGTAAGAATGTGACATTAGGGCCACTGGCACCCTGCCACATCAGAGCAGACATGTCATCTCGGTCCTGGCTCAGTCCTGTGGAATGGGGGGGGGACCCTGGAACCTTTAACACAGATTTTGATTCTCAGTGCAGGGGGAGATCCCGAGGGAAGCCGGTCTGCCAGCCCTGTCCAGGGCTGGAAGAACTAGGGGAACGCCGGCCCTGAACCGGCATGTCATCCTGCTGTGTCACACACTCACCGTGATTTCGCTGAGACATTTAACATCTCTGGCTCCTCTCCCAGTGGAGCGAAGACGCTGCCTGAACTGAGGCACAGAGGGGCGTAGGCACGGTGGGGAGGCCTGCTGTGCTTGTAGCTGTACAGGACCAGGCAGCCCTGCACACGGACAGGCTTTGCTGTCATTCCCCGTGACTGTCATCATCATGACCATCATCGTCTTCATTTCCAGTTCCATTCAGCTCTAAAATTCTGTGATCTTGTATAATTTTCTCATCTATGCAGACTATGGCGAAATAAGGCCACGGTCCTGATTTTGTGCAAACACACCTAATAAGGACCAGAGGGCCATAATTACCCCTAAATAACGGCTCCAAACTTACCACAAGCTGTCAAAAGGCCTTAATTGGTCCATTGTAATGACCACAGCCATCTGCATTGGGGAGATTTAGTGGAAGGGCCATGCCCAAAGGGGCGCTCGGTGATTCCAGCCAGACAGGGTGATATTTCTCCTCTGATGGGAGAAGCAGTGTGTGGCACGGATTATCTCATCCCTGTTTTAATGACCCACCAGTTGAACCCAGCCAACAAACAGCAGTGGCCACAGCCAATGACTATGGATTTTTTTTTCTTTTAAAAAAAAATAAGTGTTCCTACACGAACGGCAACATATCTGGAGTGCATTCATGCCTCTTGCTAACTTGTCTCATTGCCCGAGAATGTCTCTTTGGGGAAGATTTAGTCCCTCAATTAGGGCAAATTGATTTTGGCTCTCTACAGAGCCGCTGTTCCAAGGAGAAGAAAGGCAAGGAAGCCATATCAATCTCCCTGTGAGTGACAGGAGAGCTGGAGTGTTTCCTGCCTTCTAGCAGTGGCTGGTTGTGTATGTGAAGATAATCTTTGCTCCATATATATTGTAATTGCTCTGGCCTGCAAGAGACCATGCAACATAATACAAAACATGCTTCATCTTGCCAATATTTCTGGAGAGGTAAATCAGAGCGGCCCACACAGTGGTAGACCAGAGTGTGCAGGACCAGAGTGATTTTAAGTGATTTTAAGATGTTCTTGGGTGGTTCAAAGCAGCAATGGACCTCTGGAGGGAAAGCATCCTCTTCCCAGCCCTCGAGTTTCTCCTGGTTACCTTCTCAGGAGCACCTCGCTGGCTTCTCTCACTTCCCTGCATGGCAGAGAGAGTGACCTCCAGCCCACAGTCATGGGGGGCAGGAAAATCGTACCAAGACCCAAGACCATCCTTCTATCTCTTCATGACTTAGTGGTTTTTATTTATTATGTCTTTATTGTCAGTGGTACCAATTTTCCACTTAGGGTGTTTTAATTTTCCTTTTAAGGTAAATTTGATTTAATAAAAATTGATTTCCAAAAATTAGGTCTTTTTTTTTTTTACTTATTTATTTATTTATTTATTCATTGTACCAGGCATCGAACTCACAACCTTGTGCCTTCCAGGCAGGCGCCATGCTGCCGAGCTGTAGCCCTAGCTAAATGGGATCTTTTAAAAACCTAAGTGGATTGAAGGAAAGTTGGTGGATGTGGCAAGGATTGTGACAGTATGTGTGATTGCCAGAAGGCGGGGGATGTATCTAGACAGGGAAAGCATGGCGGTGGCTGTCCGCGTAACCTGCAGCAAGTTTCTCTGAGCACTGGTTTGCTCATCTGTCCATCCAGTGGTGAGATCTTTATTGCGGAGGATGTTGTTATGCACCAAGGGAGATAATCTGTGTGAAGCTGCTTTGTAGATCGTCATGTGCCTCACTGGTGAGAACAGTTCATTTTTATAAAAGGCTGGAAAAACGAAGGGTCCCATGAGTTCTGGACCAAGCAGCAGAGAGACCCTAACTTGAAACCCAAGGCTGCTATTAACTGCGTTCTAGAGGTGGGTGCTCCCCTTCTCTGGGTCTGTTTTCTGTCTACAAAACAAAGAAGTTGAATTAATTCACTAGTTTATAGGCCTGGCTGTGCTTCTGGATCACCCATGGGTCAGGTAGAAATAAAGAGGCCAGGGGCTGCACTAGATCTACCAAATCATGGTCACGGTCGCCAGGACATGCCAGGCACACATACCAGCAAGCCACTCGCCAGGTGATTTTGGGGGACCTGCTGAGTTAGGGGACCCTCCCAGCTCAAACCCCTGCTTGAGTCAAATTCAGAGCAGGGTTTGGGCCTTGAGTTAGGGGAAGTTATCACGCCAAGGGCTGGCGGAGCAGAGCCCTGCCGTTCCTCATGGGCTTCTGCATGACCCAGCCTCAGAGCCCTAGCAGACCGTCTGGCTCAAAAACACACATTTGGAAACAAACACCGAGACCCAGAGGTGACAAGTGACAGTGTGCTGTGCTGAAGGCGGGCACACAGCCCAGCTTGCTGCCTGGCAGTTGGTGATGCTTCCACAGCCTCCAGCTTCCCCGGCTGAGAGATAGAATGTGCATGCCACCGTTTTGAGCTTTTTTAAAACTGGGATAAAAGTTACCAGCAGTGAAAAAATGCAGAGGTCTTAAGAATACTACACCATGAGGGTCAACAAATGCAGGCAGCTTGAGGCCAGCACCCGGTCTGGACAGGGAACACCTGCCTGCCCCAGCAGGCTCCCTCCTCCCAGGTCCTCCCTCGGCAAGGCAAACGCATCTCCATTATTTCATCCCAGCCTTCGGCTGTTGACAACCTTCAAGTGAATGGCTGTTGATAACCTTCAAGTGAACGAAGTGGAGCACTCTGTCATTTTGTGTGTGTGTGTGTCTGGCCTCTTTGGTTCCCCTTCCTAATTTTGAAATTCACACATGTGGTTGGATGTGTCTTGTGGTTGGATGCCACTTACTCCTTTTAGTTAGTCATCTATCGTGTGACTACGCCACTTTCTGAGTATTCCTTCCCCTGTCGATGGACATCTAGGCTGCTGCTAGTTGGGGCTGTTACAAATAACCCCGCTGGCTTCTTCATTTCTCTTGGAGTGGAGTCGCTGAGGACTGCTGTGCTTGCGAGAAGCACCCAGACAGCTTTCCCAAGCGGGGTTGCACCCCTTCGTGCACCCCCTGCGCAGCACTGAGATCTGTCTCCACCCTGCAGCTTTGGTTCCCGTTTTTAGTTTTAGCCAGTCTGGTGCGTGTGCACTGAGTGAACATCTTGTGTTTTTGTTTGCATTTCTCTTATAACAAAAAAACTGAACCTCTTTTCCTGTGCTTATTGGCCATGTATGTATCAAGCCATTGGTGAAAAATGTAAGCTTTTTGCCTATTTTTCAGTTGGTTGTCTTTTTATCACCAATTTCTTTGTATATTCTGGACACACCTTTGTCAGAGAACTGTATGGCAAAGATAGGTTAGGGCACCAGCTCTGCCGTAAGGTGGCCAGCATGCCTCAGGGGCCACAGATGGCTTCTGACCCCGCAGGATGCGTGGTGGCCATTGGAAGACAAAGAATGGAGGAAAGAAGCAACAGCACCTCCAGAGATCCCCAAGAGGTGGCTTGGAAGACGGTGCTAGTCCAGCCTGAATCTTCCCACCTGCCCTTCTGGAGATGTTCACAGAGACATTGAGGGTGTCATCTTTTCTTCTTCACTGAATTTAGACTTGAGTCAAAGTATTCTCTGTCACCTTGGAAAGATCTTTAGAATCCCAAGCCTTGGACACTTGCATCTCCAGAGGAATGCCCTCTACGTGATTCCTAAAGATTTCTCTCCATTCCTGCCAAGCCTGGTTTGGCTTGACCTCCAGTGTAATAGAATCAAGGTGCTTCCTTCTGGGATTGGCTCCCAGAGGATTTGAAAACTTTGTTTTTACAAAGAAATTCTATTAGAGTATTACCAGGATAGGTAACTGGATTGGTACACATCTGTAATCCCAGCTTCAAGGGAGGTGGAGCAGGAGGATTGCGAGTTCAAGGCCAGCCTGGAGAACTTAACAAGAACCTATCTCAAATTGTTAAAAATGTTAAAAAAAAAAAAAAAGTGTGAAGATGTGGGAGACAAACAATTACTGTGACTTTTATTATTTGGAGACTCATTTCCTTATACTGATATGTAAAACCTGGCTAAGATATTTCCTTCTCTCTTCAATTGGCTCTAAGCATTGTAAATAAGGCTAGCTGAGGTGCTAACATGCAATTTCTATAGCCACCAGACAGCCCTGTTTCCTCTCATAGTGTTCTCCCAACAATACAGATAAGTACAAATGGCTCCCTCAATGTCAACTGGGCAAAAGCCTCAAGATAAGAGGCTATGACTCCTCAGAGCACAAGAGTTTACATATTAAAAACAAAAGCCATAGCCCCCCAAAACAATCCCAGTGCTACCTTAATTGGATTATGTAAATGGATTCTTCTGCATATCTGCATCTCTGCAAATTTACAGAGATGCCAATCTTGCACCTGGCCAGCCAGTTCAAGTTACTCAAGTAATACCCCCCCCACACATTCTCACTGTCACTCATCCCTGAGTGACCCCCCTTCTTCACAAGATATTAAATTCTGGGAGAGGCCTAGGGTCAGGGCCTTTGTCTGCATGTCCTCACAGGGATTGGATTTAGGACCTGTTGGCTGCCCTTAACTTGGAATATGTATTGGTGTCTTCACTCTCACCAAGGGTTGCATTGGAGGTGGTAGATTGGAATTAACTTGCTGGGATTCCAATGACGTCTCAATGGGATTACAAATATAACTTTTTGGATTGTGAAGAAAACTAGAAAGAGGACCACAATACTTGGATGACTGAACTCCATATTGGGGTTTACAATATGAGAATGCCCCTGAGTTTAGTCTGCAGTACTAAAAGGGGTAGGGAGTGAAGCCACACCAAGTCCCTGAATGTAAGACATTGCTCTGGAAGACACTCCTTGCCTGCAGGTGTAGAGAGCTCATGGGTTAAAAAAAAATGGACCCAAATAAGCTTCCAGGTCCCCAGCTGAATCTGGGGTGTCTGTTGAAGATGTCATGGACCCTCAGGACCCAAAGGTGGCTCTAATGAAAGAAAAAGTGGACTTTCACCCCAGCTGTTGAAAGACTAGACTTAGATGAGCTAAGACGGTCCCGATTCCACTGGACACTGGACACACGAGGAGAAAATCAAGAACTTTGGGAAGCTGGGGCAGAAGATGCTCAAGAACAAGAAAGTAGAGTTTCTTGAAAAAACAGCTCTAGGCCAGGCATGGTGGAGCGCATCTGTAATCCCTGCATTTGGGAGGCTGAGGCAAGAGAGCGCCATGAGTTTGAGGCCAGCCTGTGCCACATAGCAAGTTCATAACAGGCCGAACTGCTTATCGAGACCCTATTCAGAGAGAAGAGTCCCTCCTTCAGAAACATCTAACCACGATTGCTCATCTCTGTACTGTTCAAAAAGACTTGAGGAAAGTCAAGTGGGAGCCCTCAAAAAACCCCACAAGAAGCAGGCACTGATGGAGCAGCCAACAAGCCCCGCTGACCACCCAGCTGCACTCTGCCACAAGCCCCCCAGGAGGGGGCATGGACCTTGTACATGGTGCCCCTGTGCCCCTCCCCGCAGGTCAGCCACTGGGGGACCCCTCAGACAGTCAGGGAAATGGGGAGCACCAGGGCAGATTCCATTTCCTTGACCCCTCGTGAGCCTCCTAAGGTTGACTACATCCCACATGCTGTTGCCAGCTCCAGCTTCTCTTCCAGTTTCCCGCACGCCCTGGCCCTAGGGGTGGCCTGGCCATGAACCCCCCTGTGATGCCTTCTCTACCTTCTGAAATGGGCTGAGGATAAACCCTCCTGATGCTGAACCAAACAAATAAGGAAGACTTGCCCTAGAGTGTGGCCTGCCTTGTCATTTCCTTACTGCTGTCTTTTAATGACAAAGCTTTACAGAGCAAGTTCTTTATTTTAATCAAGTTCAGTGTATAAATTATTTTTGGGGGTACTTTTTATGTTCTAGGAAATCTTCTTCTACCCCAGGTTCAAGAAGGTGTTCTGTGTTTTGAAGAAGACAGCTTTTATGCTTAAGCCAGTGACCAATCTAAAATTGTTTTCTATGTATGGTTGTGAGGTAGGGATCAAAGCTCACACTGCTCCACACATTCTTCCTGTTTTTCCCACACATGTTGTTAAAACTCTTCTTTCCTCAATGAATTACCTTGGTGCTTTTGTCAGAAGTAGACTCACAGTATCCATGTGAGTCTACTTCTAACCTCTCATCTGTCCACCTGTTTTCAACTCCCTGACAGTACCATGCTGCTTTGATTATTTTAGATCTTTAATATGTTTTGCAAGTAGCGTGAATCCTTTGACATTACTCTTTTTCAAGGTTGCTTTGACTCTTTTCTCTTTTAGGTCCTTTGCAAGCCATTAATTTCAGAGAGTCTGCTGTGATTTGTATTGGGGTCACATCAAATCTATAGATCACTTTAAAAGAGAAATGACTTCACAATATTAAGTCTTCTATAAACACAATTTCTCTCTCCACTTGTTTGGACTTGTAGATACGCGAGGCTGCTGTAAATACTATTGTTATTGGGCTGCCCAATTGATTTGTGCTAGTGCAGAGAAATACAATCAATTTCTTAGAATTTGGCAGCTTTAGTGAGGTATAATTTACATACCATAAAAATCATGTTTTTAGTCTACAGCTTAGTGTGTTTTTAAATAAAACTATCCAGTTGTAAACCTTTCTGTCTTCTCCAGTTTCAGAGCCTTTCTGTCCCTCCAGAGAAGGTGCCTTGTGACTCTGCAATCAGTCTCACTCCAGCCCCGCCCCATGCAGCCATTGATCTCCTTTCTATCGCTATAGTTTTGCCCTTCTAGAAATTTCTTATAGACAGAATTACATAAATCTTGTCATATATGTCTGGCTTCTATAATCTGGCTCAATATTTTTGTGGTTCATCTATTCTACTGCATTAAATAATTCTTTTTTATTTGTTGTTAGTGTTCCATTAGACAGAGAGAGCACATTCACCAACTGATGGACATTTGGACAGTTTCTAATTTGGAGCTACTTTAAATACCAGAGCTATAAACATTAGCACATGAGTTTTTATGAGTGTCTTTGTAATTCTTGTTTTTACTGGTACATGTCTTCAGTACGTGATGGTTATATTCATAATAGGGAGTTGGCACATGGATATAACACCTCTTAATTCTTTTGGGGTTTTTTTTGGTACCTGATAGAGAACTCACAACCTTGCACTTGCCATGCAGGTGCTTTGCTGCTGAGCTGTATCTCTGGTCATTACCTCTTAATTCTTTTTGCACCCTTCCCCCTCTTCTCCCTTCCTCTCCCTCCACCTCTTGGTCCACTTCACTTTTGCAAAATCGCCATCTCCATTTTTCCTATTATCTATCTTTTATTTTGCCTTCTATTTATATTTTGAGTTGCTTGTGTAAGAGAAAACATGCAGTATTCGGGTTTGTGTGTCTGGTTTATTTCACGTGTGGACATATATTTTTGTTTCTCTTGGGTATATACCTATGAGTAGAATTGCTAATTTCCATAGTAAATCTGTGTCTAAGTATTTGAGGAATTGCTGTAAGGTTTCCCAGAGTGGCTACACCATTTTTCATTCCTACCAGCGGTGTGTGAGGGCTCTGATTGCTACACATCCTCGTCAGCACTTAGTATTATCTGTCTTTTTATGGCAGCTATCCTAGTAGGTATGAAGTAGTATCTAGTTCTGATTTCAATTTGCATTTCCATGATACCTTCTGAAGTCAAGCATCTTTTCATATGCTTATGGGCCTTTGCATGTCTTCTTTGAGAAGTGTCTACTAGTTTCTTTGGCCCATTTTTAAAATTGAGGAAAAATACACATAACATAAAATTAACCATCTGTTATGATTAATACATTGTGTCAACTTGAGAAGTTTAGAAGTTTTAACTCACTCACCAAGAAGCCAGGATTCTTACTTTGCAAATATTTTCATGCTGTGCAAGAGGAGGGCACAGAGATTTTGTGAGTGCTACATCCACCCTGGAAGCTGAGGGCTGTACATTGTAAGGCTTGCTCTTCCTCCCCTTTTTGCTCTGGCTGCTGCTTTGAAGTGTTGCCCCTCTGCCATGCTTCCTTGCCTTGGAGCCAGCTGATTATGGACTGAACCTCCACAAACAGTGAGCTAAATAAACCTTTCTTTCCTTCATTTTGGGTGTGAGGGGTAAGAGAAAAGTAACCAAGAGACCATCTTAAAGGACATAGTTCTCAAAATGTTGTGCAAGCATCACATCTATGTAGTTCCAAAACACTTTTATTACTCCCAAAGCCCTCCTATTTCCATTAAGTAGACTCTGCCCATTTCCCTGATCCTAGCCCCTGTCAATCACGAATTTACTTTCTGTCTCTATGAATTTACCTATTCTGTAATTTCTTATAAATGGACTTACTGTCTGGTCTTTTGCATCTACTTTCTTTCACTGAACATAAAGTTTCTTGGGTTCATCTATATTTCAGTGCTCTCTTCCTTTTTATAACTGAGAAATATAACACAGTCATTGCTCCATTCATCAAGTAATGGAAATTTGGATTTAGTTATTACAAATAGTATTGCTATGAACATTTACATACAAGTATGTTTGAATGCCTCTTTTTGATTCTTTTGAATATATACATAGGAATGGAATTGTCAAGTATTATGGTAATTCTATGTCTAACTTTCTGAGGAACATTAGAATTTTTCCAAAGCATTTAGGCCACTTTTAAAGTGGGTTACTTCTTTTTGTTTTAAGTTGAAGTAGTTCTTTCTATATTCTGGATACCAGTGTCCCTTATGAGTACCTGACTGGCAATTATTCTCCTCCATTCTATGGGTTGTCTTTTCACCTTCTCAATAGTTTCCCATGATGCATAAATTATTTTTTCTCTCCCTCCTCTTATCTTCCTCCCCTTTTCTCTCCCTCTCCCACCCTTTCCCCTCTTTCTTCCTCCTCCTTTTGTATTGGGCATTGAAACTTGAGCTACATCCTCAATCCTTTGGTAAATTAAATGTTTTAATTTTGATGATATCCAATTACTTTTTCTTTCTTGCTTGTGTTTTTGGTGTCATATCTAAGAAACCATTGTCTAATCTAAGGTTTATTGTTCTTTATCCCACTGACTCGCCTTAGGGAAATCAACTGATCATAAATCTGAGTATTTATCTCTAGACTCTCAGTTCTGTTCCCTTGGTTCCTATTGTCTGTCTTTATGCCAGTAAAGTATGTGTAGATTCCTGGAGCATTGCCATAAGTTTTTAAGTCAGTGAGTGTGAGTCTTCACCTTCTTATTTTCCAAAACACCATTTGGCTATTCTGAATCCCTCCCATTGTCATATAAATCTTAGGATCAGTTTGTCACTTGTCATTTTCTGAAAAGAAGTCAGCCAAGGTTTTGATAGCATTAAATCTGTATGTCAATTTGAGAAATATTTCCATCTCAGTGATTTCTAATCTAGGAACAAGAGGTCTTTTTCCATCAATTTTGGACTGACTTCTTTCGACAATGTTTTGTAATTTTAGAGTATACATTTTGTACTTCCTTTGTTAAAATTTTAAGTGGTAAAATTTTTACCATTTTAATTGCAGTTCCCATTGTTCTTTACTTACCTATATATAGAAATTCAGTTGAGTTTTAAATACTGACCTGTTCTCAAGCCTTGCTAAGTTTATGTTTGTTCTAGTTTCTTAGCAGATCTATGGGATTTGCTAAACAAATGATCATGTCATGAACAGTTAAAGACACTACCTTCTTGTACCACATCTTTATGCTTTTTATTTTTTTAAACCAACTTCACTGGGTAGCAGTTCTAGTAAAATGTCAAATAAAAATTGCGAGTGAATGCAGTTTTTCTCCTGATCATCAGTGGAAAGCATTCAGGATCACTAAGTATGCTGTAACTTAGCCTTTCTAGAGTTTTCATAAAGGACTTTAACCCTGATTCAAATCAGAAGATGCCAATGTTAATGCTGGGACTTTTGGTAGAAAGCAACTGTGATATTTATTCAAGACAAATTTTCCAGGCACAGGACAGAAATCTGACTCACAATACAACAGGCAAAAAGGAAAGTGTTGCCACCTAATAAGAACACTGGAGTCAGTATGCCCCAGGTGCAGGGGGACCTGGGCATAGAAATATCACCAGAAACATGCTTCTCTCCATCTCTCAACTCTTGTTTTTCCATATTGGCTTCAGTTTCTGCAGATTCCCATCACCACCTTTCATCACCTCATTTTGCCAAATGCTGACTGCAATCCCAGACTTAGAGCCGGCCAGTTTAGGATGCTTCCAAAAAGAAACAGCCCTGTTCTTTTCAGTATTTCTGAAAAACATTCTCAAGACTCATTTTTTGACCAACTCTGGTCAGGCAGCCATCCGTGAACCAATTTCTAAGATTGGAGGAATGGAACGGTCAAGGGGTTAGGCCTGAGCCCCATGCTCTTCCTCCTGGGGACCAGCCACATCCAAATTGAAAGAAGCAGATTCCCCAAGAAATGAGCCCCATGCTCTTCCTCCTGGGGACCAGCCACATCCAAGTTGAGAGAGTCAGATTTCCCAAGAATAATCAAAGTATTATCCAAAAACAAAGGAATAGGTCCCAGCCAGGCATAAACCACAGAGCCCCCATGCCCTTCTACAGAACAGCTTTTGATGGCCCAGATCTGCTGCTATCACTGGACTCTTTATCTTCAGTTTCCCCATTCATGGGCTTCAGATAATGATCCTTTCCTTTCCTTGTCCCTGTCTGAAAGAGCTACTGAGGCAGTGAACCACAGAGCTGTGTCCAAACTGTAAAGTGTGGTGCACAGGTATGGCTGGAGGACACAGAATGATGATCAAGCAGCTGTTCTGACCCATGACTCCTCTTCTGTCTTCCTCCTAGAGCACCTGAAGAAGCCACTTGAAGACTACATGGCCCTTTTCCCCAGCGTGAGGATCCTCCGAACCAAGAGACGTGAAGGCCTGATAAGAACTCGCATGCTGGGGGCCTCAGCAGCTATTGGGGACGTCATCACATTCCTGGACTCGCACTGTGAAGCCAATGTCAACTGGCTTCCCCCCTTGCTCGGTAAGCCGGAGGAAGGCGGCCCGGAGTGAGCCAGCTGCTGCTGGCCCCTGTGGGCTGCAAGGCTTCAGCCGTGAGGGCTCCCGTGCCTGATGAAGTCCACCCAGCAGAAGGCCACGAGCCAGAGTGGACTGAGAAGGCCAGGAGCTCTCAGAGAGACCTTCAGTGTCCAGTCTGTCCTGTCCTTCAGTCCACAGAGAGGGGAGCTGAGTCTCAGCCAAGGAAGGTGATGAATGTCTAGTGACAGGTCTGCCTCCCTCAGATGGCTTGAAATTTCACTGGAAAGTGAGCCAAGGCCCTCTGCCATTGAAAACTGAATTGCAGGCCACAACTTTATGTCAAATTAAAGTAGCTCCTGTTTGCTACTCCACTGCTGGGAGCCAGGCAAGTGCTGATCACTGATCCCCACAACAGCATGCTGGGCTGGAAGTGTCCCTTGTTCACAGTAACAGAAACTGCAGCTCAAGCAGGAGACTTGCTTGTCCCCTTGGGTCACCAGCATCACAGTCACCCTCTGTCTGGTTCCAAAGTCTGCCTCCCAAGTTCATCTCCTCTCAGGAAGGAGTTTCTGACAGAAGGTAGAGCAGGGCCACAAGGGCCAGCATGAATCCAGAGCCACCCACCTTCGCCCACTGATAGCTGGGGGCTGTGAGGATTGGGTGCTGGGTGCGAGGTGCCTACGCATGGCCCAGCTCCTAAGGAGTCTGCTCTGAGGAACGCAGCAGCCTGGGAAGGAGTTGCCAGTGTGGGGAGAAAAGGGAGCTCCACAGGAGAGTCCCCTAAGCTCTCCATCGCTGAGGGCTTGGAAACAGAGAACGGAAGTGGCGTACTGAGTCTAGCACACAGAACGACCGAAGGACTTGTTAGGGTGTAGCTCTGCGCCCCACCTCAGGGGTCCCCATTGGACCGGGCAGGGAGGGCCTGAGCAGATGCACAGCTGACCGGCTCCCAAGCAGTTCCCTTCCATGCTGGGGTCCCCAGACTGCATGTGAAGAGCAGCCAGCAGATACCACCATGGTGGGACAGGGTGCCGGCAGCCAGGTCCACACTGTTCAGGAGGATGAGACCACAGACCAGCAGGGAATTTTATTACCAGATTATGTACTTCTGACACCCCAGGTCCAGGATCTTCAGTGGGTTAGCAAAAAGATACAACTCAGTATTCCTGGTAAACTACTTAATTAAACCAAGAGGTTGTCTGCATCAGCCTCTCCTTACTGAAAGAGAGCGAGAGAAGGAAAGCCCCTTCGTAAATCATCTAATTTATAGTTCTGCAGGAGCAACCCATTGTAGGGTCACGCAGTGACTCCTGAAGGGAACGCAGTGGTGGGCACGGAGCTGAGCTTGTGTCCAAATGGCCCGCCCCTGTTTCTGTGGAAATCTACCAGGGCAGTTCTCATCATCTGCACACACACATGGAAGAAACAGCCACCCTTTCTTTTTCTTTTTCCAATAGAAATGTGGTGTAAATTTAAAAGTTTCTCCCTGTAATATCAGTGACTGACAGAGCTCTGAATGGCTTTCACCTGTGAAACCATTAACACCTCCAAGCGTGGCTCTTCCTGCCTTCTTTAGAGCGTCAACATTTCTGCTGCTGACGTCACATCATTTTTCATCATCACCATCATCATCATCATCATCGCTGCCGCATGGCTCTGGTAGTCCCTTAGCAGTTTAGGCCATATCCACGTTTAAGTATGACTGTTACACAGTAAAGCAGGCAAGCTAGGCATTTTCATCCACATTTTGCAAATGAGAAAATTGAGGAGCAAAGAGAATGAGGGGAGACACTCAGTCTTCCCACTCCTGCTTCTGGGCTTCTTCCAGTGACCTTGGTCAGGGCTGCACTAAGCACCTTGGCCCCGTAGCCTGCTCATTCTTCACAGAGACCCCCTGAGAAAGGTGATGTCTTCCTCTGTGTTCTCGGCAAGGAAGAGCTATGTGTCAGCTTTCATGCTGCTGAGACGTAATACCTGACACCCACAACTTAACAAAGGAGAGGATTCATGCGTTTACGGTTTTGGGGGATTCAGTTCATAGTCGGCTGTCTCCAAACCAGAAGCATCCTGACAGAAGGGTAAAGCAAAGCAAGGATGCTTGGCTCATGGTGACTGGAAAGCAGAGCAAGGGAACAGAGCCAGGGAGGAAGGGGAGAGGAGCCACATATGGTTCCCAAGGTCACACCTCCACAACCCAGCCAGGCACACATCCTACCCCCTGGATGGCCCCCAAGTCAATCATATGGACCTAGCAAGTTTAATCACCACAGAAACTGAGGTCAGAGGCATCAGATAGCCTTACCCAAGGTTATACTGCTCACAGAGGGAAAACTATGACTTGAACCGGCCATTCTCCTTCCAGGCAAGCATAGTGCCTTGAAATGCTGCCCTGACTTCTGACTTCCCACAGGGAACCAGCAGCCAGCAGGGCACTGTGTCTCAGCCTCAACCTTCCCTGGAAGTGAAGTCCCCAGGATGGTCATATATAATTGAGAAGTGGTGCCCTTTGCCCCATCTTTCCCTGCAGAAGATTGCTAAGCGTATCATTAAAAATCCTCAGTGAAGCCTGCCAGGTAGCACATGCCTGTAATCCCAGCACTCTGAGAGGCCAATCCAGGAGGATGACAAGTTCAAACTCAGCCTGGGCATCTTCATGACTTAGTGAGGATCCTGTCTCAGAGTTTAAAAATATAGAAAAGGCTGGGATGTAGCTTAGTGCAAAGATCCTGAGTTCAATCCCCAGTACTGCACAAATAAACAAAAAAAGAATCCTCAGGGACCCTGTCTACAGGAAACCCCCAGGCATTCTGATTCAGTAGGCCTATTTAGGAACAGGCTTGGGAATTCTCAAACACTCCAGGTGAAATGGGGTCTGGTGGGCCCCGGGCCATGCTTAGATGCTTGGGGGTACACAGCCAAAAGCACACTTCTCTATCTTTCAAACTGCCTATCACAGCTAAAGATACATTGGACATCTCAACTGAATACACAAATGCATACATTCATGAAATATGAATGAAACACTTCTCCTGAAGTCACTTCCTGTTGCTCTATCCCTTATCAGCTGGAAGGCACCCTCATATCCAGTACTCTTTTTGTTGTTCATTTCAAACACACACATATAGTTGATTTCATGACCCACTGATGAGCTGTGTCTTCACTTTAAAAAAAAAAAAAAAAGGCAATAATGCTACTTTCTCCTGTAGAAGAAAAATCTATATAACTTAGTGAAATCTGGGTCCTGGTAGCTGCTGATCTGCTCTGGCCTTACACAGCTCACTACTGCAAGATTTGAGCTTGACGCCTGGCCCAAGGGAAAGCACCCCACACACCCCCTATAGCAGATCATCTGCCCAGCAGCTGACCAGAACCCCTTGTTGGCTCCTGGCAGGAGGAGCACAGAAGGCCAAGCAGAACAAAGCTAGAATGCGTTCACAGGCTGGGCAGGGAGTAACTCATATAGAATCACCTCTTTCTCCCAGGCATCAGAGGAACCATCAGAATTCCTTGGTCAAGGCCTTTGTTTGCTGTCTTGGGTCACCTAGCCAGTAGTGTTCTGCAGGGCAGTGGTCCACCAGGCTCTGCCTGCACATCTGCAGTTTTGGGGGACAGTCCATTGTCCTCCGCAGCTCTGACTGGAAACCTGAGCTGAGCTCTCTGGAGCAGAGCCATTCCCCAGCTGCCCACAGCCAGAGGTGCCTGCAGCTGTGAGGGCAGACTGTCTGGGGAACGCAGGTGCTGGCATGCCCGGCTGGGGTGCTTGCGGCTGCGAGTCAGGATCCAAACTTGGAAGCCCAGGAAGGCAGTCAGGACCAGAAGAGAGTCCTCCCAGAAGGAAATCCATCTATCCATTAGCAGGCATCGGGCAGAGCTCCTGGACACACTGCTATATCCATCCTAATGACCCCCGAGGCTGAGCCCCCACCCCATTTCACAGAGGACACGGGGACTTGACACCATCGTTAGTAGATCTGCTTCAGGACCCTGTCACCGGAGGCAGGTCTGGGATGAGATTCTTGGCCCCTCTGGCTCGAAGTCTGCTGTTACCCTTGCTCTTTGTGGACTCTCAGACTCAGGGGTTCAGAGAGGTCACCCAAACTGGAGTAGCCACAGAATGTGAGACTGGATACTTAGTTTCTGCCTCACTAATGGGCATATCTTGGCTGCTTCAGACCGCATCGCCCGAAACCGCAAGACTATCGTATGCCCGATGATCGACGTGATTGACCATGACGACTTCCGGTACGAGACACAGGCCGGGGATGCCATGCGGGGTGCTTTTGACTGGGAGATGTACTACAAGCGGATCCCGATCCCGCCAGAACTGCAGAAAGCGGACCCCAGTGACCCATTTGAGTAAGTACGAGTGACCAGGGCACATGGCAGGAGTCCAGCCCATGACCCCTTTCCAATGTACACATAGCACTCAGTGTCACCACCTGCCCTGGGAGCTCAGGGCAGAGGGCCCAGGTTCCTGGCCTCCCTCAGTACCAAGTGTCAGGTCCCCCACCCAGAACTAGTTCCCTTTTCGCTTGTCACAGCCTCGGCTCCTGGGCTACCGAGCTGGCCACCTCCATGTCCATCGCCTCTGTGAAGTTTGCCTTGGTCACCAGGAAGGGAATAGTCAGTCACCCATCCTCTCTCCCTGTCAAGCCTGGGACCCAGTTGTAATCTCATCTTCATCTTCCCCCTGGGACAGGAACAATGCAGGACACATTGTCCCCTGATCAATTTAACACCCAATAACCCCTGGTAGTAAAAATTGTTCTTCCTGTTTTCCAGACAGGGACACCAAAGCTCGGGAGGCACAGCTGGCAGGTGGCAGTGCAGGTGTGAGTGCGGCTCTGTGTCCCTGTTCCCCCATCGTCCCATAACCCCCTTTGTGAGTGCCGAGGGAATGGCACTAAGTGTTGAAGAAGTGTTTCACAGCAGAAGTGAGGGGGTGGGGGCTGGACTCACAGCACCTTAGAAAGTGACAGATGGAGGAAACCTACCATGAAGGGCTTGACAGCCCCTTGCGAATGGGGAGACTGAGGCCCCAGGAAGAGCAGGGCTTGCCCTGGGGTGCCCCAGCACGGGCAGCAGTCCCTCTCTGGTCTCCTGATGTTCCTCAGCAGTTCACTCCCATCGCTGCAGCTGCCAGGAGAGCTCTCCTATCTCTCGTGCCAGGGATGTCAAAAAGACCATGGCTATAAAGCCCCAGGCCTGGCTCTCTGGCTGTAGTTGTACCATAAACTTAGTAGTTCACAACCACAATTGAAGATCTGATGGTCAGAAGTCTGAAAGGAGCTTGCTGGGCTAAACTCATGGTACCAACAGTGCTGCATTCCTCCCTGATGCTCTCAGGGAGAATCCATCCCCTTGTTTCTCCCAGGGAGATGCTCACGGTCCTCGGCTCCTCTCCACAGCCTCAAAGCCAGAAGCGTGGTGTCCTCGCCTCTCTCCCCACTTCCCTCTCTCCCTCCCCCTCTCGCATACACCTCTGCTTTCATCATCTCGTCTCCTCTTTTCCTGACTCTTCTGCCCGCCGCTCCCATCATAAGCCTGTGTAATGATGCTCACCATGTGTGACTACACTGGGCTCCCCAGGACACCCCATTTCAAGATCCAAAACCTGAACCACATCTGCAAAGGTTCCAGGGCTCAGGACATGGACATCTTCGGAGGACCACTCCTGTCTCACCACAATTGAGCCCCAAATGAACCCCAGTTTCTCTGTGCCTTCCCCTTCCAGCTGAAAAAGGGAGCTGTTGATGGCTCAGCCTTTTTCATGCGCACTGTGCACACCCAGGGCTGCTGAAGGGAGCCCCCGATGCTGCAGGTGCAGAAGGGGGCAAAGCTGGGCTTCTTCATGGGAATGATGGGTGGCCAGGCGATGGGCACTGTGGAGCTGATTCCATGGGTTTCTTCAGCCGATGACACGTGAACAGTCTTCTCCCAGCCTCCATCTGCAACATAATCACTCGCTGCTATTAAGATCCCTCGCTGGTCTGGAGACAGGAGTTAGCCAAGACCACATGGTGCAGTCAGCCCCCGCCTCTGTCAATCCCAACTGACCTGAGTGCTGGGACAATAAGACAAACAGAAGGAGGAAGTAACACTTGGCCTGAGGTGGCAAAACAATTTCAACCAACATTACTGGGCAGGAGCCATATGGCAGATTTGACAGCTGCTGACCCTGCGGTTCTGAGAGGAAATGAGACTTGCCCAAAGTGACCCAGTACCAGAGGCTGAGGTCAGAATGGGCAGCCCCAGAAAGTGGAATTCTCAGAGCCACCGAGAGGTAATCAGAGCCCCCCATTTAGGGCCAGAAGTGTAGTTCAGTGGTGGTGCAGCTCTGCAACAGTCTCTATAGAGTCGAAAGGAACCCGAAGGATGTGTCATGACCCCTTCGTTCCTGTTGCCCAGTGAGGACACGGTGAGCTGGCTTCAGGTGACTGGCCAGTAGCAGGGTCCCAGCTCATGCCTCAGGACCTCAGTCTCATCTGGATTCCTAGTCATGGGCCTCAGCCTACGGTGGTATCTCTCTAGCCTGGGTGTACATTGGCATCACCAGGGGGACTTTTGAAAACTCCCAGGCCCACACCCCAGACTCTCAGTATGAGATGCAGGCATCATTGGCTCATAAAGCCCCCCTGATACTGCTGAGGCATGGACAGGGTAGAGACCCACCGGCCTAGGTGCTTTCTGAAGCTTTTTCCATCTCTGTGTCCTCTGACTCACCCCCGACGTCTCTCTTCTGTATTCTACTTGGACAGACCACCAGGGAGTGGCTAGTAGAGGGATCCTGGTCATTTTCTGCACTCCTCCCTACTGTGCCCAGCCAGTGGGCCCTCTGCAGCCACTGCGGGGTGTAATGATGTTTGGAAGACACGGGTTTTGGTGGCAGACCCCAGTTTGAACTGCAGCTCATCCACTACTCACTGCATGATCTTGGACAGATTTTGTAGCATTTCTGAATTTCAAATTTCTCCACTGAAAAGGGGGTGAGTATCAGTATAGCTTTGTGAAAACCGGAGAGAATGTGGGCAAAGTGCAAGATACACAGTAGGCACTTTTCAATGTTGTTATTATTATTAATATTATTGAAAACAGCAGAAAACAGAACAGGCTGGGAGGAGAGGCCTCCTGGGGTATGCAAAGCCTCAAGCATGTGAAATGCCTTCAGGCTAATCTACCTTCCCAGAAGCCCCTGGTCTGCTGCAGCTCTGGTCCAGGCCGGTTTTCCTATACAGTCTTGGGTCTACCGTCCCAAGCCAGAAGCAGTGTCTGCTTGTCCAAGCCTGCAGTCCCCTCCAGCCAAGAAACCCAAAACCTCACAATCTGCAGAAGATAAATAGGATACACGGGACATCTATTGCCTTGCAATACTGGATACTTACAGAAATGTGCTGGCAATGTGAGTGGAAAGTGTAGCTGCCTCCCCTTGTGTAGACGGGACTCAGGCTCCAAGACTGAGTCACCACTGAACAGTATAACTATCATTCTTATTCTTTTTTGTTTTAAAGTAAAAATATAAAAACATATACATATCACTCAAACCACGTATGCAATTATAAGTTTCCTGATAGCCACATAGAGAGAGAGAGAGAGAGGAGAGAGCCAGGGGTGTGGCTCAGTGGTAGAACACTTACCTACAAGGCCCTGCGTCAATCCCCAGCACACCCTAGAGAAATATAAAAGGTAACATTCATTTTAATTTTCATAATATATTTCATTTAAACAAACATATCTAAGTATTATGTAACCTGCTACCTACACTAAAATTCCAGATAAGTTCTTTTAGACTCCTGTCTTCATACCAAGTATTGTGGCTCACGCATGTATTTTACACACACGGCATATGTCCACTGGAACCTGTCCCATCTCAGGTGCTGGCATCCCCTGTGACCAGTGGCTATGGTTATACACTCCATCTCGGTGGCACAGCAGGTTGAGGAGAGCAGAGACTGGAGTGAGGATGCCCCAGTTTCCGATCCCCTCTCCTGTCCCCTGTCCTCCATTGTACCTTCCTGGCAGAAGGCCAGGCATCCTGGTGGCCAGGGGTGGGTATGGACTGTGGCCTAGAGGACAGGCTCTGGCCACCACGCTGGCTGCCATGGACCCTGGAGCAAGGTGCCAGCTTCACACATGGAACCCGAGGGTGACAACCGTAAGCCCTGCCCCATGAGTCAGGGTGAAGAATGAATCCATTTTACTGATAAAAGTTCAGCCTAGCGCCTGCTGTCTTCCAACCCTCTGTAAATATTCAAGGGCTCCCCTTTTCTGGAAGCCGCTGCTGTGCTCTGAGGATCCATCCATCCGGGAGCCAGCTGGCCTGGGTGTTAAATGAGCTCTGTGGCACCGACATAATTACCACGCACTTGCCATTGCACGAGCCGGAAAGACAGCGAGGGCTGCTGCTCAGTGTTTGCAGTGGAGCCTGGCCCGGCCGTTCACAGATCTGCACTCAGCAGACACTGCTCAGGTCCTGCCAGGGCCTGGCCCTGTGTAAGCCCATGGGGACTCCAGTAGGAGCAGCACAGCATCCCCTGGGACTTCGCATGACCACGCTGGCTTCCTGTCCCCCGCGTCCCCTCAATGTGTCATGTTGTGCCCTGTCTGTATTTCCCCTCCTGGGTGCTTCCCTCAACCCATTCTCCCTGGTCCAGGTGCTCTGGAATGCTGTTTCCTGTGTGCACCCTCCCCCGGCCCCGCCCTGCCTCACTGCTCACCCCCACAGCTGGGAGCATGCACACTCTCTTCATGTCCCCTAGCACTGGGTCTGTCCCCACAGAGGCCCTGGTCACACTCCTCCTGACCTGTGCCCTCCACTCCAAGGCAGCTGTCTTTCTACACGGCATCCCCTGAAGGACAGCGTCCCCCCCACCTGCTTTGCAGTGCCACTCAGTGAATGAACAGGCAAGAGATGAAGGGCCGGAGGGCGCCTCACCTCCCAGCTTCCCTGAAAGCACAGAGGTGCTGGCTGCTCTGTAAACCCCACAGCGGAACGAGTGTTGGTGCTGGGTTACTGTGCACAGATCATCAGCGGAGTACGCTGAAAATCAGATTCCTGAGGCTCCATCCCCAGAGCTGATTTCAGGCTAGCAAGGGCCTAGTAAGGGGTATTGCTTTTGATCTAAGAGATCTGCAGCAGGCAGGCTTGGAGACCCCTGATTCGGACCATTTAACCAGGAGGGAAATGATAATGCAAGCCCAGGGGAGAAAAGCACTACTGTCATGTGTCACGAGCATTCCCAGGCGTTGATCCTGTGATGAACTTTGGGCCCATTTGGTGAAGACACAACACTGGTGAAGAGAAGTGGTGGGCGGGAAGGAGGGAAGCTGGTCTGGAAGCCCCAGGTAAAGCTCAGTGGAGTGCGTGGGGCAGTGTGGAGCAGCAGAGCCATCAGATATGTGTCCTCACGCCCTGTTCTTCTCTAACAGGTCCCCTGTGATGGCCGGCGGGCTGTTCGCTGTAGACCGGAAGTGGTTCTGGGAGCTGGGTGGGTACGACCCTGGCTTGGAGATCTGGGGTGGAGAGCAGTATGAAATCTCCTTCAAGGTGAGCGGTGCCCCGGAACCCCTTTCCTCCCGGCGCAGCCTCCTCGACCATAGTGCTGGTGGGCTGCCCGCCTAGCACCTGAGCCCAGGGGGACACGAGGCATTCAGGGCCTGTAGCTTCTCAGGGGAAGAAGTCAGGGACCAGCAGGCCGTGAGCACATGCCTGTGCGTGTGTGTGTATGTGTGTGTGTGTGTGTGTGTGGTGAAGGTGGTGGCATCATGGAGGGCACCCTAAGGTTGCCAGAGGCCTTGGCCATAACTCTCCCCAGCATGCACCTCACCTCCTTCCTTAAGATGCTGGAGTAGGAGCTGCCTCCCTTCCGGCCAAGGAGGGTGTCTGTGAGTGAGAGATCCAGCAAGACAGTCATGAGGAGAGGAGCCAGGAAGGCAGACAAGACGCTGCAGAAACACTCTCAGAGCGGCTGTGGGGTCTCAGGTTCCCGTTGGCCTTTCTGATTCCTGGCTGCCCCTCTCAGGGTTTCCCTGTCCTGTCTTACTGCAGGAGTCTGACATAGATTCCAGTGGATAAAAGCTCCAGTCGTGGAGTCAGGAAGACCTGGGTTCAAACCCCAGTCCCTCCCAATAGCTATCTGACCTCAGACAAGTTCAGCTGGCTTTCCAGGCTCTCTCCTCACCTGAAATTAAGGAGTAATACTACTGCCTATCTTAAGTAATTAATGTGACAATCAAATGGGGTAACATCTAGGATGTACTTAGCACTCAGCCTGGGAACATGGCTGGCAACTCATAATTGGTAGATACTATTAAAGAGTGATTGAGTCAGTGTTTACTCTGACCTATTTGAGCAGCACAGAAACTAAAGAAGCTTTCTGACAGTCACAGGAAAGGCATTAACTATGAACTAGTTAACCCCCAAACTTGAGTCCACAGTCTGCTCTCTGTGGAATTCTGCCATGTGCAGGGCCAGTGAGGAGCTGGCTGGCTTGTCCTGGGCCCTGTGGGCCACCTCAGCCAGCTTCCAGCATGCTCAGCTGTGGCCGATTGCCAGCCTGCAAGGGTGGGCTAGCACTGTCACTGTGCCTGCTTCCTGAACACCATCCTCCCTGAGTTCCCTGTGCTCAGACATGGGGAGGAAGACTTCGGTCCTCGCTCCTCCTCTTCCTGCCAGCCGCATCCTGGACAAGGATTCCTCACCACACTGAGCTGCAGTTTCTGCTTCCATAAAATGGATTCAGTGATACTTTAACCCGCACAGAGTAGCCGCCAAGGTTAAATAAATATTTTTTAATAAATACCCTTAAGTTTATTAACATTATCAATTCTTGTATTATCCACAATACTGAGTGATACAGAACTGGAAGTTCAGGACTGGGAGACACGAATTCTTGATTTGCAAAGCAAGCAACCACCAGGAATGCCACTGAAACACTCTTCTGGTTTGAAAGGCAGTCCACATCTGTTTTCACTTTCCAGATGTCTGAAATGCTCTCTTGTGAGGACACCAGCCACTCAAATAAGAGTAACACTAATAGGGAGAGATAACGCTCAAAAAATTTAACAGCCACGAAGGCACGAGCACCGGGTAGTCTGGACAGACGCTGGCTGTAAACAGCGGCACCCTGCCATGTCCCCGCTGGAGTCAAGCCTGGATCAGAACTGACGGGACAGCGTGCCAAGCCCGCACGCCTGCTGGCCTGCTCAGTCCTCACGGCGTCCTGCAGCGGGGCCTCACTGTTGCACCCATTTCACAGGAAAGCAAGTAAGGCTGCAAGCACACAGAAGTAGCTGAAGCCTAGCCCGCCTGACTCTAAGGCCCAGCGCTGTCACCAGCTGGGTTTTATGGGCCTCTGCAGGAACATCGAGAAGAGCAGCTGTGAGGGCAGCAGGCCTAAGACACTGGCTGCAGTCACTGGCTGCGGCTTCTCAGTTTTCGATTCTCCCTGGGGTTCTTCCCAGTCTCCTGGGATTCTCTGCAATCTCTAGGGAATGGGTCAGAAACAGCACCCGGGGCTCCTCTCCCAGGTGCTCTGGCCCACTGTTGGGAGCTGCCCCCGTTCTGTGAGGAAATGTATCCCAGGCTGCATCCAAGCTTATCAGAAGAGCAGCAACTGATGAGTGATGTCTGCTAGGGGTGTGGGTTTGGCGAGGGGCAGCACATAGGTCGCTCACTTACCATACCAGGCCCATGGGATCGTTTTCCAGCTAACACATTCCATGGGTACAGAGAAATCGCCCCCACGGAATCTGAAGAGTTTGAACTCCATAGCTCCCCAGTCTGTCTGTGAACGTGGATTTAAGAGGCGTGTTTTTAAGTTTATTCCCAGATGAGGGTGTGTGTTCATACGAGGACTAAACTTCAGTAAGACAGGGGTCATCTTGTGCTCATTCGCAGAAGTCCAAGTACCTGAGGATTGCCTGGACAGAAGCACATATGTGTTGGGTGAATACCCAGAGCAGCTCTGTCACTGGCCAGCACCACTCCGAGCTCCTTGGTCTGATGCTCCCTGCCGAAACTCCTCCAGGGAGAGCAGGGAACAGAGAAGGCTGTGCATAGCAGGATCTCCAAGCCCAGAATGACTTTATTCCGTGTGTCCCCAAAGCCCATCTAATGCTGCTCATCACACAGTTACGGCAGAATCAATGGCATTTTCCTGCACAGTTTATTTACAAAGGACTTGATCATGAAGCCGTGTTGGGCGTCTCATTCAAGAGAGAAAAGTAGGCTGGCTTGAGTCTTGCTGTGTCTGTCACTCTCGAAGGGAAATAAGGCAGTGTCCTGCGGAGGTTCCTAGGTCTGGCTCTCTCACTCTTCTGCCTTTGACAGCACAAGTTCCCAGAGCCAGCAACAGCCCATCTGCCAGTGTGTGGCATCCTGGGCCCTGGGGCAGCCCTGCGCCCAGCAGCGGCTCCCTCCAAAGCATAGGTGCTGTGTTTCAGCCACAGCCGCCATGCACTGAGGCCAGGTCTGCCCTGATTCACCTCCACCAAGCTCCCTGTCCTTAGTGACAGAGAAAAGAGACAGCTCTGCAAAGCACAAGCATATTTCCAAAAGTAGATAAATTGATAGGCGCCATCAGGGCTGATGTATTAATAATGTGGTTCTGACTGCAGACCACAGTCTGTCCTGATGGGAAGACCCCAGGAAAGATGTTCCAAAGGCTTGGAAATTTCTAGAAGAATCATCAGCTCTTTCTCTTTCCTTGTCCCCATCCTCCCCTACTGCTCTGGGCAGAGCTTTTATTCCTCAAAGGCAAAGTCACACTGTCACAGTCTGCTGCTCAGAGGTTAGTGTCCCAGTGAGTGACTAGATCTGGAACTTGGTAGCCTGGCCACCGCTCGCCTCTCCACCTTCTCCCTTTCGTCCTACACCATGGCATAGGAGGTCACAGGTGAGCTGAGCCCAGATCAGTCTGACTTACACAAAAAGCCAGATTTGATGGATGCACGCATCTGGAATTCTAGGGTATATACAACAGGCTGGATCAAGGGACTAACCCAGGGCTTGGTCTTGCTCAGTCCCTTGGTGCTGCTGTTATCTGAGCTGGTGTCTCTCTCAGGGAGGCCCCAGCTGCTCAGTGGAAAGTCCTCTTTCCCGTCCTGTCCTGCAGAAGTCCCCAGTGGCATCTGCTTGGCCTGCTGGTCCCCTGCCCTCCCTGAGCTGCCTTCTCCTTGGCCAGGCACAAGCCCATCCTGGAGGCCAGGCCAGGAGGGTGGGCACTGGCTGCATCCCCCACAGAAAGTCCAGATGCTGTGCTCAGAGAGGGAAGCCCCCATCGTCCAGCCATGGTCTGTCCACAACCCCCAGACTCAGGCCAGTCTTCTGTGCTCCCTAAAATCCCTCAAAGTCTGGTTCACCCCATTCACCCTCCCAACCTCAGCTCATGCAGGGGCCCTCCTCTCCGTCTTGCCTGAGCTGAGTCCCTGTGCTGCCTGGGGACCATCTCACGTCCCCACATCCCCAGCATGGCTCTCATACCCCATGTTGATGCCATCAAAGGACCCACATCTCTTCCTGCTGGGTCCAGTCTGCTCCTGTGCCCCTGGTCTCTGGCTGATGCAGTTGTTTAAGTACAGAGGCTCCACCTCCCCTTACATGTGGCTGCATTCCCCATAACCGTGCTGTAGATTAAGATATTGAAAGTCAGAAATACCTTCAGCCCACCTAACCTGAACATCCTAGCTTCCTGACACAGTTCCTGGGAGAGGATCCACCAGTCCCTCTGGTGATCACGGGGCTGACCGTGTCCCTGCTGCAGCTCTCTGCTGCTTCATCGTGGTGAGAAAGGATCACTAGCCTGAGAAAAAATCGCAGTTCAAACCTTGGTTTCTACTGGATGTGGATGTCATTTTGTACCATCATAAAGTCAGAAAATGCCAGGTCAAACCGTCAGCACTTGGGGACTGCCATCACCATTAATGGCATCGATGCCCCACTGATAGGGCTCTGCACTGCTGCGCTGCCTGCCCCGGACTCCCGGCACCACCTTCTCGGGTTGGTGTGTGTGGTGGGCAGGGTTTGGCTTTGTCTCTGGGCTTCATCCATCCACCCGGAGGCCAAGAGCCAACCCCCCCATCTCCCCCACACATACCCAGATTGCCACCGTGGTATAACTCATCCCCACAGGGCAAGACAGAGTAATGTACTGTGGAGAAAGCCCCTGGGCTCATGCAGCTGTGCCAGCTGGTCTGGGTTAAAGGGAACAGCGGCAAGATGAGCAGAAGGGGCTGCACCGTGTCCCTGGGAGGCGATGCTGAGGGCGTCTTCATCTAAGGGACACGTAGGAAGTAGCCAAGCAGAACCATGTAACCGGACTGGCGTGGGGAAGACGTGGCCCTAGGGCAGGGCAAGCGATGGATCTTCTGTGACTAGCAATTTAGCAAAAGCCATTATGTCTCTGAGCAAGCTCATTCTTCCATCTAAAATCCCATGCCCAGCAGTTTGTCCAAAAGGGACAGTGCCCAGGTGAGGGAAGATGCAGGTAGAAGCTATGTACTGGGGCAGGACTTGAAATTGGGCAGGATTAGATGAGAGCCAAGTGCATTTCTTCAAGGAATAAACATCTAAACAGTGGCATGTTAGGTAAAAGAAGTTAGATGCCTCCAGAATTAAGCTTCAAAAGGTGAGGAAGAAATTGTGACTTCATGGTCAGTTTTTTTAACTATGATGGGCGTCTGGGGTTGTAGCTCAGTAGTGATTCAAACCCAAGATTTGATCCCAGCACCACAAGACAAGAAACAAGTAAATAAGTAATAAAAATAAACATATTGCAAATACGAAGGAGATGCTTGGAACATCCTCGGACCAACCGATGTCCACTGGCCCTCAGGCTCAGTCATGTGCAAGGCCCTGTGCCCAGTACTGTGTCACTTAACCCTCGTGGTGCACCCCAGGCAGGGCTGCCACTCTCCCCTCTCTGCAGGTAAGGAACAGAGGCTTAGGTGACACCCAGACCCCAGAGACTTCTGTCCCTAGCTGCCACTGCAAGTGAGGGGCTGCAGGGTACAGCTGTGCTTGCCACCCTCTGTGTGTCTGCAGCACTGTATCCACATGTTCCTCCTGTAACTGGAGCAAGTCGCCATGTCTTCTGAGAAAGAGGCGCTCAACCAGTGGTGGCTGTTAGGGTCATCACTCTCCTGTTAGGTGAAGAGGCAGAAGAGCAGGCGATCAAGGATGTGGGCCAGGGTCCCAGTGCAAGCTCCAGAGCTAGGTGGCCCTTGGAAAGTGGCTTACCCTCTCTAGACTTCTTCACCTGTAAAATGGAAGTTGAATAATTTTATTTCACAGTGCAGTTGTGAGCATGGTGTTAGTCAGAAGCTTAGCCCTGTGCCTGGAACACAAGAAGTGATGACAAACTGTAGCTCTAAGTGGCAGCACCCTTGTGGCTGTTTGCTCTGGCTGCTGGGAGACAAGCATGGAAAAAGTTTGGAGACTGGTGGGACAGGCAGCAGCCATGGCTCCGGGCCGGTTTCTGGAACAGCTGTGTGAACCTTTGGAGTCTCTGCCCATTCTGCAGAGTGTTTATATCCTCATCTCCAAAGGGGCAAAGATAGTCGGGTTGTCACTGTTCCAGCAGTGACACAGTGTGGCTCCTGCACAGACAGCACATCCTGCAGGTCAGGAGCTCACTAGGGGTGGCAGGGCTGCACTCAGACTGCTGAGTCAGAGCCCTGGGGTGGGTCTAAGTCTCGCATCAGCCGTGAGGGGTGGGCGGAGCCTGGTGCACAGCTGTGAGGGGTGGGCAGGGCCTGGTGCACAGCTGTGAGGGGTGGGCGGGGCCTGGTGCACAGCTGTGGGGGTGGGCGGGGCCTGGTGCACAGCTGTGGGGGGTGGGTTTGGGTTTGCAGGGACAGAGAAAGGGCCAGCTGACTGACAAGTTGGCTCTGTATTGTTGGGCCATCTCTTGGCACCTGGCATGGTCAGTTTCAAAGTGAAACTGGCCAGGGCCAGGTCACATGTGATTAATGCTTGTGCTGGGCTGCGTCAGGCACAGGAAAAAAAGCATACGGGTCGAGGGGCAGAGAAGCGAGGGTCACACAGTTGGCTCTCAGCAGCACCTGCTCCGGCCCAGGAGTGCAGGGAGGTGGGAGGCCACAGGAATGCGTGAACTCTCTGTTCTTCAGGCAGTGCCAGCTGTTAAGAGACCCTGAGGAAGACCAGGCAGGCTCAGAGCTGGGCCCCGGAGAGAGAGAGCAGAAGGATGCAGGCTCTGTGGAGGCTGCAGATCTGCCCAGGTCCAGGAGACCCAACCTGGGTTCCATTCCCGTTCGGCCTCATGAGCTGAGGAGCCCTAGAGGGAGGGGCACTGGTCTCAGTCACCACCATCACAGGGCTGCTTCCAGATGCTGTGTTTCCAAATATGAGTCAAAACCTAAAGTAAGGCAACCCCCCTCCTTTCCAGGGTGTAAACACTTAGGAGTCCTGTGGAAATAGATATTTAGTGCATTAAGCTCATATACACATTTGCTTAAAATCACATTATCTAAAAATGTTTTAATTTAGAAGCAAAATCATTTTTAAAACTAAAGTAAAATTGTTATTTTTTAAAAAAACCAATTGGATCCAGTAACTCTTAGGAACACCCAGAACTGGAACGGGTGAGGTCACTTCCTGCCGGCGAGACTTCTTACACCAGTACCTCCTTGTTCACGATGACCGACACTGCTTTCCCTCTGGAGCAGGTGTCTGGCCTGCATGCAGTGCCCCCCAGCTGTCCCAGGTCCAGCTGACATGGCACAGAGAGCTCGTGGTGTCCTCCACACTCCCCTCTGCCCTCCATTCAGCCTCACCATGCCCCTAGGAGGTCCAAGGCACAGTAACTTTTCCCCTTTTGCAGATGAGGAAACCAAGTTTCTCTGCCTTATGAAAACATGCTTACGAGCCTATATTAGATTAGACCTCAGCGCTGTCTAATTCAAGGGCTAAGTGCAGAACCAGGCTCCTAGGTGCCTCCTATTCGGTAAAGCCGAATAATTGGTGATTATTATATTATTCCCAGGGGTGCAGCTGATTAGCATTTGAACTCCACCAGGGTTCGCAGCAAAGATGCCAGCTGCAAAAGCAGGGAGGAGCTGTGCTGTTCCTGGTCGCTTCCTTCCAGGGTGAGCTGCAACCCTTGCTTGGAGAGGGATAGCCCACCCCCGCCCCCAGTCCTTTTGTGTTTTCCTGATGCACATCACAGCTCATTTCCTCCCTCCTCAGCTTCAGAGATAAGAGTGACTGATTGTCTTTTATAGACACCATAATGAAGCCTGTCATCACACAAAAGAAGTTTGCTAATAAAGTAAATCAAAGCAGCAATGAAAATGAATGGGGTGCGGGCTTCTGCAATTTGCTTTGTACTTATCTAGTGGCACGGGGTTCCTTGAGAAGACGCCTCCTCCCTCCTACGCTGGGGAGAAGGGCACCAAAGAGCAGCCGCAGGACGTTCGGAAACTTCAGGCACGAAAAAGCTGCAGGGCTCCCAGAGCAGCTGTGCAGTGCAGGGAGAGGGGGCTGCCAGAGCATCAGCTCAGCGGGCTCATCCCGTCTCAGTGCAATGCGTTCAGGGCTGGAGGAGATCCGTCCGCTTCCTGCTCTCTGCCATTGGCTGGGCTCTTCCTGCCAGCGGTGGGAGAAAGAGGACTGTGGCCTTGGTAGCCAGACCAAGAATGGTACCCAGTAACTGTACCTCACTGGCCCCATCAAGTCTCCTGCTCAGCTGAAAGTTTTGTCACCAACTCAATTAAGAACTACTTCCTTTCTCTGAGTCTCAGTTTCCCAACCCCTTTGGAATACCCGGCTGCAGGAAAAAAGAAAAAAGAAAAAAGAAAAGCTGTGTGGCTCCCAGGGAGTGGCGGGTCTCGTCCTGCAGCCATAGAAATAACCAGCGTTCTTCGGGTTCCCGGGGCCAGGCACCAAGCCTGGTGCTGCTCATGGCCTGTCTGGGGAGAGGGCAGCTTCTGGACAGAGTGTACCAGTCATCTCAGGGATCTGAGGGCACTTGGTATGCCTCAGACCTCCCTGCAGCTCAGGTTCCTCGGGATCTACCAGGCTGCTGGCCAGGACAGCCAGGGCCAAAGGTCCTGAGGTCACAGCACAGGGAGGCTTTGGGAACTAATCACCATCTGCACAAAGGAAGGTTGCCCTGGCCAGCAGAGCTGGAGAGGCAGCCTCCTTAGCTCATGTGAGTTTAATACAGAGTCAGGGAGCTGATACTGGACTGCTCCACTGCCCAGGAGACATTCAGAAATACAGCAGGGTAAGGTGTCCTCCAGTCCACACCCGAAGGCCCAGCAGCGACCCGGACAACATTCCCCCACACAAAAGGACCGCTTCCACACCAATCACTCGGTACAAAGGAAGAGTTATTGTTATGGGATGCTGGCACCTGATCAATATCTCCTGCTTTGAAAATAAACTTCTTGGCTTGGCCTTGACATTAATCTACCATCAGAAGCCCATTATCTCAAGACCAATGTTCTGTTCTATTGACTGGCTCGGTCCTTTTGCTCCCCCAAGATCAGAAGGTAATTGCATTTCTCCAGGCAGCACTTCCGCTGATTGCAGCTCCACACACAGCCCCGCCTGGGAAGCCGGGACGGAACAACTCTGGCCCAAGCACAGAGCCGCAGGAGGCAGCAGATCAAGGAGCCTTAGGTGTGAGATGGAGGAGCTCCCAGGACACTAGCTGTTCCTCCCTGGGAGGGGACATGGGAGAAGCAGCATTTCCCACATAGCAGACCTCGGAGCAGGGAAGCAGAGGGACTTCTCAGGAGACCTGCATGGTTACCGAGCTCTAGCGGGAGGCTGCAGAGCCTGGATGCTGCCTCATCCCTTCTCTGGCTCGTGGTTCTGCCTCTGAGGCTAGAATTCTCCACATAGTGCTTCTCAGTGGTTCAGAGCTCAGGCTCTGATATCCATTAAAACCGAGTTTTAAACCAGGCTTGTACAGGCACACAACTGTAATCTCAAGAGCAGAGGCTGAGGCAGGAGGATCTCAAGTTCAAGCCCAACCTAGGCAACTTCGTGAGACCCTGTCTCAAAACACAAGGGCTGGGGACGTGAAGGGTCATGGTGAAGACCCTGGGCTCAATCCCAACACCGTCCAGCTCACTCATTTACTGCCTACCGACCCTATGGCCTCTGCTGAGTCTGGGCTGCTGGGCTTCTGCATCTGCAAACCCGAGCACGACGGTTAGCAGCTGTCAGCCGCCAGCTGTCATGACGGCCACTGTTGCTGCATCCACCCCCATCAGGGGTACTAGAGGATGCTGGCCTTGGCGGGGCAGGTGCACGGGAGGCTGAAACGTCATCTTCTCCCACTTCCCCTGCAGGTGTGGATGTGCGGGGGCCGCATGGAGGACATTCCCTGCTCCCGAGTGGGCCACATCTACCGCAAGTACGTGCCCTACAAGGTCCCTGCTGGTGTCAGCCTGGCCCGGGTAAGATGGTGGCTTTCCAGGTGGGGTGGGGTGGGGGGAGACGGCGTGACTGGGGCCCCAGACTGATCATCACGATATATGAGGGTGTGCTCCCCCTTTTTCCAAGTGAAATTCCAGGTAGAAGAACGCAGGTCCCCACTTTCACCGCTCACTGGCTGCGTTACCTCTGGAAGACCGCACGACTCCTCTGAGCCTGTTGCCTGCTCTGGTGAAAGGAAGTGGATTCCTTCCACCTCTTAACATCACCAGAAGAGTTAGGGAGGTGACGGCATCCAAAATGGGACGCATGAAAATGACCTTAGTGGCAGGCAGAGGTCCGTTCTGACTGCCACATGTTTAAAGGGCGTACCAACGCGGCAGACTCGGAATTGCACAGATACTACCTGGGATAAAGCCAGCATGGGTGCAAAGCTAGACCAGCCAGGCTTAAGAAACATGTTAGACTGATACTAATACAGCTGAGAGGATGCCTTTGGGAAAGCCTGAGACAAAGTGTTTAAAAGTTCCTGGGGGAGATGAGGTTAATGGGTAAGTCTCTCTCCTCAGCACCCTCCCCACCTGCACTGCCCAAACCCACTGCGTGGAACTGTCTCACTGCCCTGAAATGGTTTGCAGCCGTGCTGCCTGCAGTGCACTGAGGCCAGCTTCCAAACGGAAACCTGGGAGCAGGAGACACTGGGTGTGGGACGGCAGGCGGTGCCCTGGGAAAAAAACAAATCAGGGGACCCACGAAGGAGAAACCAAGTGGGGGGAGATGGCCAGCCTGCAGGCGGCCGAGAAGACCCCGACTGCATCAGCTCACGCCGCCCCTCCCTGCCGTGATGCAGAGCAGAGCCGGCTGGTGACTTAAGGCGTCTCGGGCTGCAGGGACCGCGCGTGGAGGGAAACGAGGGCCGGCAGCGCGCTCTAGTGGTGGAATTGTCCAGCGACAGCTTCCGGGCCACCCTCACGTTCCTCACCTGTCCAGCCCAGCGAGGCTACAACCGCTGTCTACTTAAATCCCTTTGGCTACCCGGGAACTCCAGAGAGGAAAACAGCGCACCCTCTGCGAAGCCCAAGACCGCGATTTATCTGGCTGCAAGGGAGACGGAGACCATCCCCGGAGCATCCTTTCCCATCCGGAGCTGTCACTGATGATTTATATCCGTGAGCAACCCCCCCCTCCTGTTTAGTGACCTCCCGATGAATGCAACAGGTGATGGCTCATGCTAGGAGCGCTTGTTTATAAACCGCGTCCAGCCAGGCATCCTACAAAGCCCTTCATACCTCAGGGCCCCGGAAGGACCATCTGCATGTCCAGAAGAGGCGTGAAATGTGTGACTACTGGTGATGAGACGGGAAAGCGTGCTTCGGAGCCTTACCACAGTTCAGCCTCTCCTCGCTGTCCGCACCAGATCCGGGTCTTGGGTTTGATTTGAAGAAACCCGGATGGTGCCCCAGGCCGCCTCCTAATTGCCTCTTCCTTGTGCCCTGTGCTCTGTGGGGTCTGACAGTGTAAGTCTGCAGAGCAATACAGGGACTGAATCCAGCACACCTCTCCTGCCGCACTCCACGCCCTCATTCAGTGCAGGCCATGTGGAGAACCTGCAGGGCCTTTCTGCCCAGGGTCCCATCTCAGTGACTGAAACCTCATGGTGGGGTCCCTGTGGCCCTCAGAGAGCTGGGTGGAGGGAGGCAGGTGTGCACCTATGGGGACAGCCAGTCTTGCACTGTGTGGTAAACTTAACTGATATCTTTCTTTTCAGCCAGGCGTAGTGGAGCACGCCTGTAATCCCAGCACTCGGGAGGCTGAGGCAGGAGGATGGCCATGAGTTCAAGGGCAGCCTGGGCTATGTAGCAAAAACCTGTTTCAAAAACCAAACAAACAAAAGAAAATTTTGTTTTCTCAGCCTCTGGGAAAAGGACCTTAAAAGAAGCTGTAACAGAAACATACACAAAGTTGATGTGACAGGAGTAGAAACTTTTCCACGGAGCAGGCCCCTCTCAGTGGTCCGGGTGCAGCTGAGCTGCGGATGGGATGGGACTCAGGCCTGGGAGGACATGGAGATCGGCTGGGGAGGTGTACGAAGCCCTCCAGAGGCCTAAAGTCCTTTCCTGACTCTGAGGGGGTCTGACAGAATGAATGAGTTCTTTCCCATGGTCTTGTCAACTAAAAAAGTTCAAAACCTAGAAGAAATGACTTATTAAGCCCCAGCTAGAAAATGCAATGATGCATTGTTAATTTATTCTTCAACAAGTATGTGATTTCTGTCTGCACTATTTCTGTTTTATTTAGTTTTACTTTTGTTAGTGCCTGTTAGCCTCAAGTGATAATTGCATTCATCGTGGGGTGCTGCTGCGTGAGCATAGCACGATGCATCGTTAATCCAGACAGACAGGTGGACGGAAAGTGAACTGAAGCAGTGGGGTGGGCAGATCAGAAAAGGAGAGGAAACCCTGTGTTTCAGAGGGTGCAGGGACACAGGCCCCTGCAGGCACCACTGTGAACTGGACACGGCCTTGGCCACGCTGCCCTGGTGATGAGAAACTGTCCCTGAATTGTTTTTGAGGCCAACATGGACTCTGCAGCACCAGGAAGAGCTAGGAGCTGCACAGAAACTCACCTGTTTCCTGGTCCCAAACTCAGCCCGAAGACCTGGGCAGCTGGGGATTCATCGGCGTGCAGAGCTCCCTCACGTTGGCTTCCGTCCCACTTCCTCAGGAGTCTGCAGGCTGTGTGTGTGTGAGCTGAGGATGTTTCTACCTCTGTGAACATTTGGGGAAGGAATCACAAGAAGAGAACTTTGTGGCACGTGAAAATCCAACGTTGCTGTCCGTACAAAGTTACCAGCACACAGTCACAACATTTTTTCACGTAGCGATGGCTGCTTTCTAGCTACATCTGGTCTGAAAAGCCTAAAATGTGTACTGTCAGGCTCTTTAAAGAAAACATTTAGACATCTGCAGAGTCCTGCCCAACCCCAGCTCCTAGAGCCCTCTTTTACACTTAACTCTACTAGGTTAGGTGGTAACTCTGCTTTACACCTCAGCGTGAAATTGCAAATTGTGTGCTTATGCTATAGAGTGGGAGGAACTCCTTGTGTATGTTGGAAGGCTCCCGACAATACCCAGGGAGTTTCCCCCTACACTGAAGCTGTGCCTAGGTGGTCAGTTGACAGAAGTTCTTTACACTGCAGATGGAACAAGGAACTTTCATCACAGTTACATGTGAGAATTTGCCCTTCCTGTCTCCAAGTCTGTCTACAAACAGGGTGTTTCCTCCCCTGCTGCTTCAGTTTATCAGTATTAGCATTGTCATTTTCTATTGCTTATCTTTGTGCTTAGCAATAAAAGTCACAAATCTTCAAACATCATCAAACAGCTACTAGAGATAGAATTATACCTTTTGGTTACAAAAGGTATTCTAGTTTTACCATGCAACTTGGTCAGAACTCTTCTAGCTGAAAATGACAGAAACTCAAATCAAATTGGCTTAACAAAATAGAAATGTCATGACTCATATAATAAGGAAGTCCTGAGGTAGTGCTGGCTTGGGGTAGGGCTGGGTTCAGGTGCTACAGGACCATGTTCTTCAATCCAGCCCTCAATCTCTGCCTCACTGAGTTTGATTTCACCCTCAGACAGGTTTCATCATGACTGCCACGTAGCCCAGCAGCCATGGCTGACATCTAACCCAGCAGATCTTACGCAGCAATCCAAGCAGGCGTAGAGCAATTCCCCAACTGTTTTCAGCCGATTGGCACAGCGTAGGTCACTGTTACCAGTCGCTGCATCCAGAGGCATCTGTATTCACACTAGCTAGGTTGACTTGCTTGCCTTTGCCCTAGCCATATGAACTAACAATCACACAAGAGAGAACTCCACAAAGGGAAACTGCTGGGGGCCATAAGTGACATAGGTAGGCATGGAAGACAGGCAGGCAAAACAGCAGTTCCTTGTCCAGCTGTAAGTCATAAAACCTTGAAACGAGCCTAAGTGATCAACAGGCAGCACTGGAGCAGGGATGTGCTCTGCAATTGCATCGTCGGGCTTTGCTCCTCGTAAACATGGCAGAGCCACTCACACAAGCTAGCTCCACGGTCACCGAGCAGTGTGACCTGTGGGACACCGTCATGTCTGTGGCCTGTCACTGATCCACTGTCATCATGCAGCCCATGACTATGGAAAGCCTAAAATGTGGTGGGACTCGTAGGATCTCCTATAAATAAGAAAAGTTGACCCCCTGTTCTCCCTGCCAGCTCAGACCCACACCTGGGCTGGACACTGCAGCCCCCTGACTCCTCCTTCTGCCTCCTCCCACCCGCAGAACCTGAAGCGTGTGGCGGAAGTGTGGATGGATGAGTACGCAGAGTACATTTACCAGCGCCGCCCCGAGTACCGCCACCTCTCGGCTGGGGACGTCGTGGCCCAGAAGAAACTCCGCAGCTCCTTGAACTGCAAGAGCTTCAAGTGGTTCATGACCAAGATCGCCTGGGACCTGCCCAAGTTCTATCCGCCAGTGGAGCCGCCCGCCGCGGCCTGGGGTGAGGTGAGTGTGGCAGCTCTCAGCATGGAAGCGCCTGAGTAGAAAACTTTCTTTGCCTTCCTGTTCTGTCTTTAACCTTGTCCTGCTAGGTTTGTTTTTAAACTTTGTCATCTAACATTCTACATAGAGAAATATTGCAACTTTATTAGCATGAATTTCTCTTTTTATGTTTCTGTTATGCAGGGCCAGGTATCTTTGTTGTTGTTGTTGTTGTTGGGCTTTTTGTTGGTTTATTCCTTTCTGTTTTGCAGTGCTGGGGATCAAATGCAGGGCCTCATGCATGCCAAGCACACACTGGAGCCCATGGTGCCAGTTTTAAATGCAAATTTACTTTACCGGGGACAGTGACACACACCTATAATCCCAGCACAGGTGGAGGCTGAGGCAGGAGGGCGGAGAGTTTGAGTTTCTCCTGAGGAACTTGGTAATTTAGCAAGACTCTGTCTCAAAATCAAAAATGAAAAAGGGCGGGATATCGCGCAGTGGAGCAGCCTCTAGGTTCAATCCCCGGTATAGCCGTCAGGTAAAGAAGCACATAGCTTGTGTTCATAGCGTGGCTTGTGCCTTTCTTACCGGAACAGTGGTGGCACTCTAGTGGGTTTCTTCCACTTCTCGATAACACACATGCCCTTGGTGTGACCGAGGCAGGTTCTGGTGTGAAGGTCAGTGTGCCTCCTCCTCGGTCACAGATGCCACGCGCTGGCCAGTGCCCGCCTTGAGGCTTGCTGAGCTCCTTGCATGTCAGATCCCCACGGTTCTGTGCTTGTGGGCCTCGCAAACACCAACGCACACAGGGCAGCAAGAGGCAGGGAGCCCGCTTATTCACCGGTCTCCTTTGCTCATGTGCGTGCCCTTGCTTCATTTACAAACCAGGGCCAAAGATAAAATGATCAAGAATTTCAAAGTTGAGCATAGTGGTACACACCTACAATCCCAATACTCAGGAGGCTGAGGCAGGGGAATCTCAAATTTTAATCCAGCCTGAACTCCACAGTGAGACCCTGTTTCAAATAGTATAGGCATAGCAGACTTTAAAGGAAGCATAGACTGTCCTGAACACAGGGCCTTGTGTCCCTGTATGTAGTACCTGCCGCAGCCCAGTGGACACCATGCAGAGAGGCGTATCCTCCCCACTGTGAATCCTAGGACCCGAGGCTAGAGCATCATTCACAGATCGTGGCTTAAAACAAGATGCAGGACCTGGCACAGTGTTTACTAGAGAAACAGAAGTGACACAGGTGCTTCGGTTACTTTTCTCTCCTTACTTTTCAGGAACCCAGTGCAAGGGGGAGTTTATTGGCTCCCATAGGAGCCTGGCTGCACTCAGCTCCCTGTTACACTGGCCTCATGCTCATCCCAAAGGTGGCTATCCCAGCAGAAGTGGGGATCACAAGGGGCAGGGGGAGCAAGGCAGGGCAGGCGCTGGCCGCTGTGGGGTAGGAGGAGCTGGAACACAGGAAAGCCAGCACTGTTACCAGAGGAGGGAGAGGTGATCCCAGCCGGCAGAAGCAAGAGAAGAGGGTCCCCTTCAAATCACAGCAAATTAGAGACCCTTGCTGACCAAGAGCCAGGAGTCGACCCTCACCAAGTTCTTCAGCTCTGTACCAGTGCATCCCCTGCTAGTTCAGAATCTTCCAGGAAGCAGACACCACATGCGTGGGCCGTGCAAGTGAATCACAAGAGGCGGAGTGAGGGCAACCGGTCCGGCCTCTGAAAAGGACGAGAAGAAGGAGGGTGGCATCAGAAGAGTCTCAGCCCATGGCGCAGCTCTAAGGAAGTCTGAGGCAGATTAACAAAGATGCTCCAACCAAATCACCTATCAGAGGAGTTCAGCGCCCCTCCACCCAGGGCGGGTGTAGCACTCACAAAATCTCCTTGCCCTCCTTTGCAAAGGATGTGGGTGTTTACAAAGAACCTTGGCTCCCTGCTGAGTCTCTTGGTTAAACTTCTAAACTGCTCAAGTTGACACAATGTATGAACCATAACAACAGGATATACAAATATATAAGGATTTACAAGAGCAGCCTAAGACAGCCGTCCAGAGTTGGGGACAGTTGGGGACCAAAGGACCCAGTCGAAGGTGCGAGCTCACTGCAGTGTCCCCTGCAAGTCTGTATCAGGAGGCCGACAGGTCTGCGACAGAAGGCTGAGGAGTCTACACCGGAAGGCTGAGGGTCTGTGCCGGAAGCTGGAATCTGCACCGGAAGCCAGGAGAAGATACCCACAGTGTAGGTGAAGACCGAAGATCAGAGCACCTCTTAAGAAACAGGCAGATCTGTCTTTCCTCATTTCTGCTTCGTACCATCCAGGTGACAAGCTGCCCTGGGTGGGCCTGCCACACCCTAGGGCATGGAATTGCTGAGCCAGTGTAGTTGAGCTTCTCTTACTCAAGTTGATACAATCAGCCAATCCACCCCTTGTCAACTGGACACCCCAACAATTCCTCAACCCAGTCTCCGGATACAGACTTCCCAGATTACACCTGACACATAACTGTTCTGCATAAAAACAGAAAACCCACTAATTCCCTCTCCCCATAGAAGGCAAGTTTTCTTGGGTGCTGCTTACACTTTTCATTTCTTAACTTGAGCGATGTCACACAGGATTAACAACCCTTAAGAAGCTGTGCTAAGCCTATCGACATTATGTTCTGTTAGAAACACATTCAGAGAGCAATAGTACAATTAGGGCTCGTTTTCACGGCTTATCACAGGGTCGTCACTGGTATTTAGAAGCACCTTCTTCTACTGCCCATTCTGTACTCCCTGTGGCCTTCAGCAAGCAGCTCAGCAGGTCTTGGTTCTTTTCTTGGTGGAGTAATCAGTACCTTCTTCTTGCAGGCCCTGGACATTTGTCATCCTGCCTGGTTAGATTGTTGCAGTTTCCCAATGACTTATTAGCAGGCTACAGTAATACTAAGAGGCACCCTAAGGGATCTCTGCACTGCGTGTGTACCCTCCCTCTGCTCCACTGTGGAACAGTCCCATTTCCCCTGGACAGTCTGGGTCAGTCACCCCCACAACACTGTGGCTCCCTTTTTAGCTTGTTTCCTCAGAGGCATGAGGAAGCCAGAATGGCCGGGGGGACATCTTAGCTTCCAGTTCAGTGGTATTATTGCTGTGCTTCCTGGTGTAAACCTTCCTCCCTCTGAAATTAGTGCTTCTAAGCCAGCAGAACAAAAGGTCGTAGGAACAGGAAGCAAAAATTTTGCTAGTGTATCACTGAGGGTAAGGGTGAGTGGTACCATTCCCACTGACACCCCTTGATTCCTGGACTTATGAATCCTGGCTGTGGGAGACACAGTACCACATAGTGGTGCCAATTCAAAACATATGCAGCCTTCTGAAGAGGCTTGCCCCAGCCTTGCAAGCGACTGCCCCCTGGCTGGTGCTAGAAGTGCATCTTCAAAAGACCACTCCACCTTTATGTCAATCCAGCTACTTATGGATGGTGAGGAACACGATAAGACCAGTGAATTCCATGAGCACAAGCCCACGGTCTCACTTCTTAAGCCATAAAATGTGTTCCTCAGTCAGAGGCACTGCCTTTTCCATGACGGAGCCAGATCAGCCTTGGTGAGTGGGAGTCCGTGTTGCTGAGCCCGTGATAACACCCATCCCTGCCACCAGGACCATTGCCGGGACACCAGCCTGAGGGCCTGAGTGCTGTCTGGTGCCCATGCAAGTGACCAATCGTGGGCATCTGGCTCCCAGCCCCTCCTGCTGACGTTGAGGGATGGGGACCCCCAGTGTTCTTTGGGACATGGGGGAGGCTGGCCTCTGGCCACCCCTTATCTTGCACACTTGCCCTAGAAAACAAGAGTCCAGGACCACAGCAAACACCACCCCCACCCCCCCGTGCGCACCTCCCCTGCCTGGCTGTGTGGTGACCTCAGTGTCCTCAGCAGCCCAGGGCGAGCCTCAGGAAGACAGTCCCCAGCTCAGCCCAGCTGTCTGCTTTGATTTCCCCTGTCAACCTCCAGGGACCTCGCTGGTCCAGACCTTCCCTCTTTCCCCCTCAGATCCGCAACGTGGGCACAGGGCTGTGTGTGGACACGAAGCACGGGGCTCTGGGCACCCCACTGAGGCTGGAGAGCTGCATCCGGGGGGGCCGCGGAGAGGCCGCCTGGAACAACATGCAGGTAAGCGGCGGACCCGGCTCAGTGGGGACTCAGCACTGTCTGCAGCTCATAGCGCTCGGGAATTCAGGGCCGTGAGGCAGAGGCCACACTCGTTTATAAGGGGCCGGACGTCAGCCTGTGGAAATCTTGGGGATGAGAAACCAGTAGTTGTTGAGCCCAGTCCAAGTTGCGGAGGGAGAGGTCAAGTGGGGGCCGAGCTGGGTGTGCGGGCTAGGAGCATGTCAGAGGCAGACAGGAAGGGGGCTCCCCAGGTAAACCCGGCTCTGCACGGCCTCACCAAACCGAACAGAGGCTTAGCAATCCTAAAAGCAGTTCTTCCAGAAGAGCAGGGAGACCTTGGCAGCTCGTTTCATGAGACCAGCATTATACCTAGTTCCAAAACCAGACTAAAACAGCAGAGATTAAAAAATTCTGGAGAAAAATTTAGAGTGTTACATTCAACGATACAAAAAGTTTATACATTGTGACTAAGTGTAATTTGTCCAAGGGATGCATATAACTCACCATATTAAAAACTAAAAAAAGAAAAGGCAGGTAATGCCTCAGGACCCCCAGAAAAAGCACACACACACACACACACACACACAAATCAAACATCCATTCCTGGTAAACCAGGGGTAGGAGGGATTTTCCCCAGCATGATCAAAAAAACACCTAACATCACGAGTGACGCTGAAAGTCAGTGGTTTTCCCCAAGGCAGAGATGCCCAATCTCATTTCTGGCTCAAACCTATTCACCAAGAAAAGTGAAATAAACACATTCAGATGGGAAAGGGAAGGGGAAAACTGTATTTACTGACTGACTGAGAATGGAACAGAAAATTCTGTTGCGTCTACAGAGGAACTTCTGGAACTAATAACTGACTCTAACAAAGTTACAAGACCCAAAACTCAATCATATCATTATACTAAGAGTAAAGAGTCCGAAGTTAAAATTTAAAACAAGCATTTTCTATAATATGAAACTATTACTCAGATATATAATCATGTAAAAGTTCCATACTTTGAAAATTAATAGGAAGACTTGACATTGATGGTAGTTATTTAAAATCAATATATAAATTCAACACAATTCTCATGTCCTAATAAACTTCTCTGTAGAACTGAAAAAGTCACTCTGAAATTCATGTGGAAGTGTGCAGGACCTTGAGTAGTCAAAATAGCTTTCAAAAAAGCAATACAAATTCCAAGGACAAATGCTGCCTGATTTCAAGTTATTCTGTAAGGCAGTGGTCATCAGGATGGCATGATACCGACATTAAAAAAAAATCAGTGGAGCAAAATAAAGTGTAGAAGTAGACCCACACTTATAAGGACAACTGATTTTTTCTCAGCACAGGCATAAAAGCTGTGCAGTGCAGAAAAGATAGTCTTTTTAACAAATAGTCCCAGAAAAAGTGGATACCCATATGCACAAAAGGAAAGCAGTACATATCTATACCATTTGTAAAAGTTAGTTCAAAATGAGTCATTATCCTAAACATCAAACCTAAATTTTAAAAGCTCTTATAATGGAAACTAGGGAAGTAGGAAGGGAAGGAAGGAAAAAGAAGGGAAAAACGGGAACAAAGCTTTTGTAAATAAGGAAGGGAAGGCTGAAGGGAGGGAAGGAGGCTGGGAAAAAAGAAGAACTAAGATATATCATTGCACAGGTACAAATTCCCTATGATGAGTGGGGTCATTTTGTATATCTTAAATGCACCAATCAAATAGATGAAAATTAATAAAATCAGATGCATTAAAAAACTTAAAGTAAAAAACTCTTAGAAGGAAATACAGCCAAAGGGATTCATGACCTTGAGTGAAACAATAATTTCTTAGACACAACACCAAGAATGCAACACCAAAAGAAAAAAAATTGAGTTGGACTTCTTCACATGAAAACAGTTGTTTAAAACAAGGCTGAGAAAATAAAAAGGCAAGCCACAGACTAGGAGAAAATGTTTGTAAAGCAAAGACCTGATAAAAGATTTGTTTCTAGAATGTATAAGAACTCTCAGAAATAAATAATAAAAGAAAAAAAATTAATGGTCAGAAGAGTCACACAGATACATTGCCAAAGAAGGGATGGCAAATAAACATACTAAAATGCTTAGCTTCATTAGTCATTAGGGAAACGGAAATGAAAATTACCATGAAAAGTACCATGACATGCCCGTTACAAAGACTGAGCAGATGAAAAACTGGCGAGGACCTGAGTGAACTGGAACTGTACTGTGCTCCTGGGAAAGCAGTGTGGCAGCCACCTTAAACAACGGTTTGCCAGTTTCTTAGAAAATTAAACATTGATCTATTATGCGAGTCAGACATTCTAACCCTGGGTATTTATCCAAGACAGAAGAAAACGTGCCAAGAGCTGTACAACTATGTATACTGCAGTTTTCTTTGTAAGTAGCAAAAAGGGGGCCAGGGATTTAGCTCAGTAGCTCAAGATCTTGCCTGGTAAGCGCAAGGTCATGAGTTTGAACCCTGGTACCAAAAAAAGAAGAAGAAGAAGAAGAAGCAGAAGAAGAAGAAGAGAAGAAGAAGGAGGAGGAAGAGGAAGAAGAGGAAGAAGAGGAAGAAGAAGAAGAAGAAGAAGAAGAAGAAGAAGAAGAAGAAGAAGAAGAAGAAGAAGAAGAAGAAGAAGAAGAAGAAGAAGAAGAAGAAAGCTGGCTGGACAAAAAAAAAGGCAGGAGGATCACTGCAAGTTTGAGGCCAGCCTGAGCTGCAAAGTGAGTTCAAGGCCAGCCCGAACTGCGTAGCGAGACCCTGACTCAGAAAGACACACACACACACACACACACACACACACATTGCAAATAGTCAAACACTGAAAACAAGCCAGATGCTAAAAAACAGATAAGTGGAGCGTCATGGCTGAATTATTACTAATCAGCAAAACAGAATGGGCTATTGATTAAGTGCTACTATAACGTGGATGAGTTGCAGTGAAAGTTGACTGAATGAAAGACAAGAGAATGGGCATATTCCATGATCCTTTTTATGCAAAATAGAAACTGTAAGTGAATCTCTCATGGTGAGGAAGGACCGGAGGAAAACATGGCCAAGGAGCATGAAGACACTTTGAGGGGGACGAGACAGCTGTGTTCATTTCCTTGCCGACCTCAGGTGTCCAAACATCACATTGTTCACTTTTTCCATGGCTGAGACACAATACTCAGTACCCACAATGGAAAGGAGAAGCTCCCCTAGCTCACCATTTCAGGGGATTTGGTTCATGGTCAGCTGAGTCCAAAGCTTAAATGCCCTGGCAGAAGGGCGTGGTGGAATAAAGCTTCTTATTTCACAGCAGCTTGGCAGCAGAGCAGGGGAATGATACCAGACAGAAAGGTGCCAGGGACCAGATATAGAACCTGAGGTCTCATCTTCCTGACCCAGGCAGACACAGCCAGAATTGTGCTTTTCCAAACCAGCAAAGTCGACAGTCCTGGTAACTGTCATGCATATCCTCACCCTGTAGCCTTCACTATTACTCCTCAACAAAGCTTCTGGGCAGGAAAAAGAAAACGATGGATCAACCAAATGCAATATATGGGCCCAGCCTGGACCCTGAGCCAAACAGAATGTGGGAAGAAATCTGCAGGGCGGTCCCAGAGGCCTCAGTGCTGGTCGCTGGGTGCCAGGAGGCCCTCGTGATGGCTTTGCCGCCGTGGTGCTTGCTGGAATGTTGGGGCTCCCGTGACGCGCTGCCTGGGATTTGCTTCCCAGGAAGGCAATGGGTGGAGCTGCAGCAGGACTGGCCGGGAGCTGGCTTCTGAGGACAGGAGGTGCAGTCCATAGCCCATAGTTTTAAAATAAAATGGGGAAAAAGGGGGCTCTGCTACTGCTCTCCTGCTGTCCCCGTGTGTACAGGTGTTCACCTTCACCTGGAGAGAGGACATCCGGCCCGGAGACCCGCAGCACACCAAGAAGTTCTGCTTTGACGCCATCTCACACACCAGTCCCATCACCCTGTACGACTGCCACAGCATGAAGGGCAACCAGCTGTGGAAATACCGCAAAGTAAGTTGAGCCAGACATGCGCGGGGAGGTGGGGGACCTGTGGCATGACTTCACTTGGGTTTTTTGTTTTAGCTGCTTTTGCAGGTTTTGTTTGTTCTTTTTTTTTTTTTTTTTGTACTACTGGGGATCAAACCCAGCGCCTAAGCCGGATATGACGGCACACATCTGTAATCCCAGCACTTGGGAGGCTGAGGCAGGAAGATTGCCATGAATTCGAGGCCAGCCTGAGCTACATAGTGAATTCAAGGACAGCCTGAACTGAGTAACAAGACCCCTATCTCAAAAAAACAGAACCAAAACAAACCCCAGAGCCTGCCACATGCAAGCCACTGAACTTCATTCCCAGTATTGATTTTTTTAAAATAATGGACCCCCTTATCCGTTCTTCCCACAGTAGCCCCCCCACCCCACCTGCATTCATTTGTTCCCCAAACCCTCAACTCAGGGGGAGCCAGAAATTCACATTTTTACGTGAAATCGCAACTGTTGGCAGCTGAGTCCATTTAAATGGAAAGCAAAACTACAGCCTGAGGACCAAGGAAGATGCCTGGGCCGAGGACCAGGCCTGGAAGCCCCGGCCCATCAGGCAGCAGGCAGTCCCTGGGCAGCGCCTGACCACAGGCCCAGCAGGCAGACCCGAGGTCTGGGAGCCCGGGCAGCGGCTTCCTCCCCTCCCCGGGGCTGCTGTTGTTGCTGGCGTTTGCTCCTGTCCCCAGCGCCTCCTGGCTGACGACCTCCGTGTTTTGTAGGACAAGACCTTGTTCCACCCCGTGAGTGGCAGCTGCATGGACTGCAGTGAAAGTGACCACAGGATCTTCATGAACACCTGCAACCCGGCCTCGCTCACCCAGCAGTGGCTGTTCGAACACACCAACTCCACAGTCTTGGAAAAGTTCAACAGGAACTGATGCTGCGGTGCCCTAGGCGCCCGGTAGGGGGCGCTCACTGCAGCCTCCTCCTCCCCGGGGAGGCTGGGCCGCGGGTGCCCTGGTGTCGTGGTGCTGGCCAGAGGGTGGAGCAGCGGAGGCCTGCAGGTTCCTGCAGCCCTGAGCTGTGGGAGGGGGAGCAGCACCCCCAGAAAGCAGAGCCTGCTCTAGTTCCTGCTTGTGTCACGGCAAAGCAGGAAGGCCTTTCCAGCTGTGTCACCCTGTCTCCTTGAGCGGTATATGGGGGAACGCCAGGGAAGCCCTAGGCCACCCCCGGATAAGCCCAGCAAAGCTGCCCAGCCCTGAGGTGGCTCTCCCACACGGCAGTGCTTAGAGCTAAAGAAAGAATCTGCCCGCCAGGGGCAGCAGTGAGTGCCAGTGCACCACCCGCGCCAGAGGGAAAGAAACCCTGCTTGGGCCTTTTGGTCCCTGTCTCTGTGAGGGTGACTATCACTGGTGCCCAGCTTTGGTCCTCTGTCTCAGGCCACACCCAGACCCCTCAGAGTTCATAACACCTCCAGCCACCCGCCAGGTGAGGGTCAGGAGAGGGGCCCCCAACCTTTCTCTGCAGCCACGGACACGGGGGATGTCCCTTCTGGCTCTCCAGGTACTTGAAATACCCACTCCAGTGCTCTCTAGACACAAGGACAGTCCAGCCACCAGCCCTGGGGGCTCATTCAGTGGCCTTTTGCCCATGGAAAAGGCCAAGTAGCCGACAGAGCCAGACGGGCTGTCTGAATTCCCCCATCCATGCTTCCATATCCTCCTCTCTCCAAGGCAGCTCCCTGCCTCCAGAGAGGAACAGGGTGCCGTGAGGTGCTCACCTCCCAGGGGCTGGAGGCCCCCACGATGGGCTGTGGGCGAGGCACAAGGCCCCTGGCTCCATCGTGGTTTTAGTTCTCATAGAACTCTAGCATTTCTCAAGGACTCTGTGATTCTATCACAAGCTAGAATGTTCCACAGGATTCTAGGATTCTAGTGTGTGGTGTGAGCTTCTAGAAGGCTGTGATTCAAATAGCAGCCAGGTGGTATACAGGGAAGGCAGCCCCAGGCCCAGCGGCTCTCTGAATCCCAAGGTGAGAAGTCTTGGGAAGAGCAGGTGGTGGTCACTGGGCACCAGAGGCATTGGTACCTCATCGACTCAGCAAAGACCAGGGGCCCCGGAGCCTCATTTGTGTGGAGAAAGGAACCCGATGTCCCATGAGCAGATGTACACCCAGCTCCACGCCTGCCCTTCATGTTTGCCTTTCACTGTTCAGTTACCCATCCGACTTCCAGAGGGTTCTCAAACTAATACCTGCCATCCACTGATCCAGAAGTGAGAATCCCATTCCACCATGACAGCTTCTACCAGCTGGCCCGGGAACGACTTGAAATCAATATTCCAATTAGAGTTGGTTCACTCGGTTGTACCATGAACCATTGAGTGACTGAGACATAAACCTTTGATCAGAGCCACGAATCTGCCTTGGAGGTGCTGGCTGATTTCAAAGCCATCCGTTATCAGAGAGGGAAGGATCACCACCCCCAGCCACCCCCACCCAGGTTGGACGTGTAGCTGGCAAAGGACCACGTCTGCTGAGGCTCCTGTGCTTGCAGAGTTCGCGTGTCAAGCCCTCTTGTCCCTTCCCAGATGAGTGTCAGAGCTCTTGAAGTGGCCCCCTACTGAAAGGACTCAAAAGACGAGGCTCCTTCTAGAATCTAGAGTGAGGATAGCCAGAGCACTGCAGTCTGAGGACCTGAATCATCAGAGGGCAATGCAACGTCATCCGAATAAAAACTGTGCCTTTTAAAAAAGAAAAACAAATGCAAATGTATAGCAAATGCCTAAACTTGAACCATTTCCTAGTGCCTTGCTAGACAAATGTACAGGGGTGTGGAGTGTTTGGTGGTGTGTGCAGTTCCCGCTGGGTGAGTGTGTGTCTAATTGCAAACAGGAGATGTCAGACCCAGGCTGAGGTCTGAGATTGAGTGGGGCCCCCCCAAGGGCAGAAGCCAGAGTTGTCCCCATCAGGGCAGGGACATTTCAAATTGAAGGGCAATAGCATCTTTAGCCCATGGCCTCAAAGCGCCTCAGCAGCCCAAGAGACAGCTGTGTGATCTCTTTCAAGCCACCTTTGGGGTGACCACCGTGGTTCCCCATCCCAAGCCCCAAACAGTGCACTACCTGCCCTTCACCATTAGGGTTAAGTGCTGGCTAGATTTCCAAAGGGTCCCACTCCAAACGGGTGGCAGTGTTCTCGGCAAGATCAGGATTCCTGTGGCCTGCAGCAGCCCACACCTTCCACTTCCCTGTCCTTTGGTTCAGCCTTCTGCTCTGGTTCACACCTCCAGCAGAGTTGGGTGTATCCACTGAGCTCCGCTGTTTGTCCTTGTTGAGTTCCCAGTAGGTCCTCACGCTAGACCATGTAGTAGAGAAAGGACAGGATTTTATCGTTCAGTTCCGTTGACTGATTGCCAATACTAAACCCCTCATTTTGACCCCATTTTCGGAAACCACCTTTCTCAAGGATACAGGTCTTTGCTCACTTCCCCACTGATACTCAATAGAACTCAGCCCGGAGCCTGTAGTGATGCTACCAGCCAAGTGACAGGTGAGAGTGTGGCTCCTTTTCCCCAAAAACTCACTTAGAGGAAGTCACAAAACTGAGTGTGACTAAAAAGTGTGGTGACCACTGACCCACCTTTCCAAAGGCATCCTCCGGAAACATGCCAATGTGAAGAATATTTGTTGTAAGTCTTTGGAGACGCCTGGATTTGCAGGTGCAGACATGAAAAGCATTCTGTCTTGTGCCTCCAGTTGGAGCTTTCAACTTTGAAAACAGACCAGCATTTATTGATTCTTCCCTTCAGGAAGAAGTAGCTCAGGGGCAGCATGGAGAATATCCACAGAGGAGATCTGAGCAGGGATGCAATGGGCCAAGAAGAAAGAGCAGTTTTGTTGAAAATGCAGAACATAGATTTCCAAAGTCCGTACTACATTCGCTCCTCAGACCTCCTGTCTTTTGAAAGTTTTTTTTCAGTTTAAGAAAAAAGTGATGTCCTTGACAATGGCTTCAGATTTCTTTCTGTGCGCCTCCATTATTCTAGTCTCTCGAGCATCAAAAGAATAGCAAAGCACTTAGAGTAGTAACCGAGAAATTGGGATTCCTGGCTTCCGTGGCCCCTGTGTGTACGGGCCGGGCGATCTGGCATAATTTCTAGAAAGACGAGAGTGGACGAGGGGTGAGGACTGCAGTTCTGCTCTGGAATCCTTTCTCTCACCGATGCTTTGTAAAAAATCCAAGTCATGTTTTAGTTTAAACTCAATCTTGAGCCAAGGCCCACTGCCACCTTTGGGTGAGGGGGACCCACATGAGGTCACCTTAAACTCTGCACCCAGAATGGCTTTGGTTGCACCCTGCAGGCCAGCGCCCTGCTCTCTCGCTGGCTTGAAGGCCAGGGTCCCGGGGACTGCAAGTGGGGGGTCTTGGGGGATTCAGACAGGAGTGGAGTATGGAAAGCTGAGGCCCACCAACCTGTCTCCTCGCCTGGGAAAGCGAGCCTCTGTGAAGAAGTGACTTCCTGTGTGTGCCTGTGACTGTGACCAATGTTGAGTAAACTTTCAGAGT